>JACEIK010001628.1:6006-42588 GCA_018107945.1 Datura stramonium | reverse complement strand
CTTGTGTTATATTTATTTAGTCATAAATTTAGTTGTGTTATATTTATTTATTCATAAATTATAATATGGATTCTAGAAAAAAAATCTGAAAAAGGAAATGGTGTTCTATCCAAGGTTGCAGGTACGTTCGATATTAGTACTAGTAAAAAAAGTACAGATTCTAGTTCTACTTCTAAAAAAATTGGTGGTTCTTCTTCAGTGCCTAGAGTTAGAATTAATAACGAAGATTTTACACAATTGGTAGTACTCCTATTAATATTACTTCGGATACTCCATTGGATAATGAAATTATGGAAAGGCGTTATGCTAATTTATTAGACGAAGAATTAGATGAAGTAGAAGTAGAAGTAGAAGAATTAGATGATACACCTACTAGCCCCGCTACCGAAGCTCCAACTCAGGATACTCCTCAGTCTGAAGCTCAAGTTCCCCCTATGCCTCCTACTAGGGGTAAGACGAAGGTTCAACGCGCTAAAACTTTCGTTGTTTGGCAATTTATGCATCAGAATGAAGAACAAACGAAAACTATTTATAATAAGTGTAAAAAGGTATTTAAGCATGAATGCGATGGAAGCGGAGGTGGGATAGGGGAGCTAAATAGACATTTATTACAAAGTTGTAAACTTGAATATATGGCGGCTAAAGCAGCCTCCAAAGCCATCGGTTGTGATTATGTCCCTGTTGGATTGGAAGGGGGTTCCAATATGATTCAGGGCCAGTTAAACCCTTCAAACCCTAGTGGCCCTGTTACACAACGGAAATATGATAAAGATAGAGACCGTGAAAACATCGTTAAAATGGTTGCGGTATGTGGTTTACCTTTTAGTTTTCCCTCCCATCCCGAATTTATTATATATATTCCACAAACTCATAATCCTTTCTTTCAAGATTTTTCGTGAAACATGCTTAAGCGTGACATTTTTGAATTTCAAGCAAAATATTGTCATTATCTTCGCTGTTTATTTAGTTATTTCGATGATAGATTTTCTATTACATCTGATATGGGTCGTAGTGTCAATGTCGTTGATTATTTAACTGTTACTGCACACTGGATTGATCATAACTGAAATTTACAAAAAAAAATAATATATTATAAAATTTACGAGCAGAGAAAAACTGCTATGTATATAGCTGCTACTATACTTGAAGTTTTACAATCTTATGGCATTTGTGATAAAATATTAAGTGTTACATTAGATAATGCTTTTTTAATACTAGTGTTGTTAGTATGCTAAGAGCTCGATTATGTCCAATTAATAATGATGTTTTCCATGTTAGATGTGTTGCTCATGTATTTAATTTGGCTGTACAGAATGACATTAAATTATTTGATATTTGGTTGTTCTAAAGTTGAATATGCATGGTTTTGAATTTCTCGAATGAATAAAAGTTCTAGAATTCGTGAATTTAAAGAACTTTATAGAATATGTGAACTTCCATATAGAAAAATTCCAAAACATGTAAAAACTAGGTGGAATTCATTATATGAAATGTTAGAAGTTGCATATATTTATAGAAGGCCTATCACTATGTTGTATAATGCTCATAATTCTGAACCTGATTTGAAACTTGATGATAATGATTAGGAGGAAATAAATGAACTTAATCAATTTTTGAAATTATTTTATCAAGCAACAAAAACATTTTCTGGCATGTATTTTCCAACTATTTGTGAAGTTTTAATAAATGTATATGTTGTTACAACTAAATTTGCTGAATATAAAAACAATAAAAAGTTTGCACCGGTTGTTGAGCCATGATTCAAAAGTTTAAAAATTTTCCATCCTCAAATTTATTTAACTGCTATGTCTTAACCCAGAATATAAAGAACGGGGTACAAGAGGAATCGTTCAAAATTTATGAAAATTTAGAAATAGAAGATCATGAAATTCCAATGATAGAGTGTGAAACTTATAAAAGTAGTATTAGAGTGCATGCTAAATTAATGTATGAGTCTTATTACCAGTTGCATAATAGTAATTTAGTTAATGTTACTGAAACTTCTAGGGTTCAAGTAGATATTACCCATGGATATATGTAAATTTTAAATGTTACAAATGCCGGTGATAGCACGCCGAATATTCTAAGTTGGTGGAGGGCTCGTGGTAGCGCATTTCCAATGCTTAGCAAGATGGTTCAGGACGTGCTAGCTATCAAGCATCATCCATTGCTTCAGAGGCCGCTTTCGGCGCAGCAAGATTTTAACTTGGAGACCATCGATATCCACTCATGAGAAGACAGCTTGGAAGTATCATTTATTTAGGGTGGATCAACGGGGAGAGCAAAAATCTAGAGCTACCAAAGTTAAATTCCAACAAGAAGCTTTTGGAGTCAGCAATGAACAGTGATGATGACATGGAAGCACAAGACTGACAACAATCTATGCCGGTACCCGAAAATATTTCGTCTCAGCAAATAGAAGATTTAGAAAGAAATTTCATCGAATTGTACAGATATTAGTATTATATTCGATACTTAATTCAAACAGATCCCTTCCTAGAAGGTGGCTGCGTAGATTAGGCGTTCCACTAATATTTGTAGAATTGTAATACAAATTTGTAATGATACTATTTTAATTTTTATCTGAATAAATTTAAAGGCTTTAGCCTTAATTTTCAATTTCATATACACAATTGTATTATATCTTAATTATTTATAAAAATTTAAATAAACTTATAGATCAAATAAATATTAAATAATTACTTCATATTTCAAGTTTCAAAAATTTAAAATTGCAAACTTTAAGTCATTAAGACTTTAAGAAACTTTAGAAATTTATTTTAGCCTTAAATTCTTAATTTCAAATTTCAAACTTTAAGTCTTTAGACTTTAAGACTTTAACAAACTTCAAATTTATTTGAATTTTTAGCCTTAAATTCATATTTCAGGTAGAATTTCAAGTTCTTATTTCTAACTATAAGACTTTAAATTTAAATTCTTATTTCTAACTATAAGACTTTAAAATATAAGACTATAAAAATTTAAAAGACATTTAAATTATAATATTAAAAAGAAATTAAAAAATTATTTTTTTGTCCCGTTTTCCCAATGTCCCATCCGTCCCGTCCCGACCCTTTAATATAGTGGGACGGGATGGGACTATCGATTTGTCTGGCCCGTCCCGTTTAGCCCTTCATGTTGATCCCGTATCCCGGCAGGCCCGTCCCGTTTAGTCCCTTCCTGTTGATCCCGTCCCGGCCCATTGCCCAGCCTAATTTTGACAGAGGTGTTAGCTTTGTCAATGATTCAAAACAAATGTCGTTTTCAAGTGAGAATATGACGGTAACCGAAAGAGCTGATGAAGTTAGTGTGTTGAATATGAAAAGTAGTGGAAAAATTAGAGTTGTTGGACATCTGTTTTACATGAAAAAGTAATTGTAGATGCTGTAGAAAGAGAATATAGAGATGAAACATATATTCTTGCAGTATCCAGTACTAATAAATAAAATAATGCACATATTAGGAAATTATGAAAAAGGATGGGATGTAAACAAAAGTCGGTGCATACATAAGGAGAAATTGTGAAAACAAAGGATATAGTGCAAATTTTAAGATGATGCATACATTAAGGATGCAAAATGCAAACTTCTTACTGGCGACACAAGATTGGGAACTGAAATCTAATGGCTTTACAATGAGATAATAGATCCTAGTTGAATGTGTCGTAGCATCTTGAAATATAAGCTCCTTACTGATAGCAAACAAGACTGTAAACCAAGATCCATCCTAAGAACCTTAGATTTAAAGGAAAATATCTCTCTAACCTTTCTCCCAAAAAGAAAAAGATTTCAGGGAAAAGATAGAATGAGACGGATGGCAGATTAATGTGACCTTTCCACTGTAATTACCCTTTCTTTACTTTGATAGGTGATACTAGAAAAAGAGCATCCCAGGAGAATGCAACTGATACTCAACCACTCAATCAAGTAGCGCTTAAGAGAATGGAAGAGGTAATCCTCAAAAATAAATGGCTAAAGGAAATTTTCCACAACTCTGATTTACTGCCCCTGGATATTAACTGGTGGTACTATTTCTGCTATTAACATTAAGAGCATCAATCCCATCATTAATCTCAAGAGTGTGGAACACCTCAAGAAAAAAATTCTATACATAATAACTTCAATACATCGCCTTGAGAGAGCACCAAATAGCATTTGCCCGCTAAATATCATTTATTAGAAGCCTAAAAATGGGGAATGACAATAATTTGAATAAACAAGAGAATATAAGAAAGACTCATCATACTTATCCTTTGCAGCAACTTTCTTATTTACAGTTCTGTTTGATGAGTAAGCAGGGCTTTATTGAAGAAAACCAGCACTAAGAAGATTATTTTAAAACATAGATTCCTTCTTTTACCATGCTCTGTAAGCTTTTTTGCGCTCAATAACGTCTTTTTCAAAGGCGCTATAGCAGGATTGATCTTTTCTGTCTCTATTATTTTGCTTTCGGGATTTTTGTTATGGATCGGAAGGCAATCTGATCTTATTTCCCTGTTTTTTTAAGTTCTCATTAAGGGTTGGAAGTGGAGATATCTTACTTAGGCTACAAGGTGCCTAAACGGAGGGATGGATGAGTCACATTCTTCTTTGACTAAGGATAACTTTGGCTAAAGATATCTTGCCCTTTCTCCATTTATCTTATTCCCAGTTTTCCTTTCAGTACCATGGAACAGAAGCAAGTTATCCAATATAATTCTTGCAACTAACTATTATAGAAAATCATTTAACTAGGTATGTTGTTGTTGATGTATTGTGTCATGCCTAACAAACCAACCTACAATTGTCCCTGATAGTCACTCAAATCAATGATTCACCACCAGACATCAGTTTACTTTCACGAATTTCTAAGAACCACCAATTGGGAGATCACATTGAAAAGCAATAATGCAGAAAATATGTATAGGACATCTAAGAATCACTATTAAAGCAACAAGAAGTTAGCATTATGGCACCAGAACTGGAAAGGTGAGTTCATTCAATAACCAAATACCCTGCTTCGTGCTTAGTCTTACATCTAAATCAAGGCCCTATTTTTCATTAAAATGTTTGTTCTAAATTGATGTTGAAACATAGAGTTATGTGGCATGTTTTATAAGTCAAGAAGAAAGGTATAAAATTATAATAGAGGAAGAAGGCTCTTCCTATCGACCTACTTCTGTCTCACTCTTCTTTTGAATCTTAATATCCACTCAACATAAACCATGCAGACTGCACATGCTCAAAAACCTGTTAACGACCCAAAATAGATATTACTCCCTCTGTTTCAATTTGTTTGGCTGGTTTTGACTTATACGGTGTTTAAGAAAATAAAGAATACTATCTTGTGATCTTAGACTAAAGATATGTTGAATGTGCAAGAAATACCATTCAATTTGTGGTATTAAACATGCCACGTGGAGAATTAAAATTAAAGTTTCCAAAAAAAAAAGGAAAGACACGTTTTTTCAACTGACTAGAAAAGAAACTAAGATAAAAAAATTAAAACTGAGGAAGTAGTTCGTTTCCAGAACTGGTTGTCACATATGGCTTCTCAAAAAGTCAAACATTCCATAATTTTTGCAACTTACAGTAAATTCAGTTTGCAAAATAAAAAATTTACTTTCAAATCTATGTCCAACTAGCTGTGTACAATAGTCCAATTAACTTTCAGTACAAACAAATTGGGGTAATTCGCAATAGACTAAATTATGCCTCACAAATCCACTAATCATGAAATAACAAGTATGATTAACCACCAACTACATAAAATTTCATCCTACAAACGAAAATAGCAAAGAAAGAGAAAGAAATCATACAAGCCAGTGACGGGAGGCAAAGCAGATATCAAGGCGACTAATCCACCATCGGATCTTGAACCAAATGGAACGGCCATCACCAAGCGGAGCACAACGGGCAAAAAAGCAGAAACAAAACCAAGAAAGTAGCATGATAAGGGTAGCTTCAAGAAAAACAGCTTGCGATTGAGTCAGCCTCCTAATTGAATCCAAAGTCGAAAAGGGTATTACTCCCAGGGGCGAAGTAAGGAGGATAATCCACCCCGGAGTCACTCTCGACCGGACCCCATTCATTGAGCAAGTAACAGCTTCGACTGGTGAAGTTGAACAAGTAGCCAGAGTTTGCACTCGCATTGTGTGGCGTTGTAGGGAAAGGAATTGCTGGGACATTGCATTTTTAGAGTATGGTTTATGGTTTGTTATTGAAGGTAGTTGAAGTGAAGAGGAGGAAGAAGAACATGGGCGGAGAAGTAAAGAATTTGTATGGTGGTGAGTGGTGACAAAAAGAGAGAAGAGCCAGAACAATGTGACGCCAAAGAGGAAAAGTGGTGGAAAACATATATAAATGAATAAATAATCTCAACAATAAATTTATAATATTATAAAGAAATATCAAATGATAAAATTATTATTTAAAAAATACAATAAATTAAAAAATAAAATTATTAAATATAAATAAAGTCAAAATGAGAAAAAAGATAAGATAACGACATCATTATACCAAATCGATTATGTCACGCCCGCTTTGGGAGGCATGACCTTTCAGTACCCTACTAGGACTTGAACTGTTGGACTAGCGAGCCCCGCACTTTTGGTGCAAGTGGCTCTAGTCGGAATCAAGAAAATGACGGGCTATATAACGAGTAAATACGGCCCCAGACCTCAGGCCTATAGTCATACAGCAAAAAAATATAAACAACTAACAGAACAACCAACTATAAGGAGGCTCTATGCGGAGCCGACAAGGCCACCATGCTGTCTAGTTATATTTGAGAAATGAAATCAAACACTAAACTGAGCGTGACCTGACGAGGTCACAAACTAACTGCTTGAACAAGGGCCTACGACCATCACATACAAACTTAAACATATAAATTTTCTGTCGATACATCCTCCCTGAGAATATATACAATCTGCAAGCCTCTAAGAATAATAAGATGGTCGGGACAGGGCCGGAGCCTACCACTCTTTGTACAAACAAAAAGGAAGAAATACACATGTGTCTTCTAAGCTCAGGATGAAGGAGAATTTGAAGGCTGTAACGTTAATTTGGAACTACGAGGGATCTGCTCCTCGTTTATGTGTACCTGCGAGCCGTAATGCTGGCGCCCCAAACGGGCGTCAGTACCGCTGGTACTGAGTATGCAAAGCAATAACTGAAAATAGCTGAAAGCAAGTAACTAAGCGATAGTAAGCGAAGTAATAGGAAAACAGACTGAATCTGACTGAAGTAATTGGAAATACGGACTAACCTTAACTATAGTAAGAAGGATAGGAATCTTACACGATAACATGGCGTGATACTGTCTTTGTCTATCAATAGCAAAATAACATAACACAATATAAACCTTACCTGGCCCCCATAGCCGGGAAGGTACAATCATCACAATCTATTTACCCCTACCCAGGTCATACCACATCACCTAGTAACTATAAGCAGCACATCGATCCACAGGTATGCAACTTGGGCCACATTTGGGCCCCTGACTATAATTGTACCTGATTCCGGAGGACTCCTGAAATCAACACCGGGCGCAAGCGCTCGACATGGGTGTATAAAGGCCGACCAAGGCAAAATATGAAACTGGCATCCATCTTTGTCCCTAGCGGACGGCATGCCACTCCATAGAGCGACGTATCCTCGCCCTCTAGCGGGTAGTCGATACAACTATTAACCCTGGCGGTCACATAAATATACAGGTAAACCAACCCAAAACAATACAATCAAGTCCCAGCGATAGCAACCAACTATATATAATACACCTTTGAAAATAATAATGACACAATCTATGGCATCTTGTACTGAATCTCATACCAAGACATGATATCATATTTCGGCGTACTTTACTAAATTACATACTGAACATAGTATACTGTTTCTGAAATACCTTAATTCATATTGTTTTACTACACTGGGGTAACTAACTTGCCGAAAGGAGCTGGCTTTACATATCTTGACTGCTGGTTTGCGATTAGCGCGAGTTCAGCTAGTATTCAGCTATTCTCCCAAGCTGTATCATATTCACGAAGAATGAATTAACTCATTATTATACTAAGAGAAAAACAATACTATATATATAACTTACTAACTATTCTTACGACTTATCAAAGAACGGTCGAAAACTCACCATTTATATAGGAAGTTAGAAGGAGAAATCTCACTTTAAGCTGGGAGTGTAGTAACACTAGTTTGTTCAATTCCAATCACTGCGAGCAATGATCATTTGGGCGATTTTAGAAATAACTCGTAGAAATGCTCACCAGCTTTATACTTCGGTACCCCAAGTTAATTTAACTTTGGACGTTTGACGAGGCGTAATCGGAAGAAAATTTATTAAACCCTTCGCTTCTTTCTGTTTTCTGGTGTTGACTTAGGAAAATAACTTGAAGAAAAGAGGTGAGAGACTTATATACTTGGAGCCTGAACCATGGCGCGTGGAACGCTGGCCTTGGCAATCCGGCTCCCGTTGGCCATCGCGGAGGAGGGGTCTCCGTGCCGTGCCCCCTTTGGGCAGCGCGGTTGACCTCCTCTTACTTGAAAATCCGACTTGAGCTCGTTCGACCTTTCCGCGGGCCCTTTTTCTCGCACATATGACATTCTAAAACTCCTAACCAACATGCGAATAGAGCAACTAAGTACCAAAAACTTACGGGGTGTAACAGATTATTACATAAATAGAAAATTTTTCATCATTAATAACGATAGATTTAACGATGCGATATAATAAAATTTAAGTAACAATCAAAATAAATATTATTTTAAAATAATAATACAAAGATTTTAAAAAATTTGTTTTATACATAATCCAATTGATATTTTCACCCTTTGTGTTATATTCTTCTCTAGCTCTTCTTTTTTTCACCGAGCGTACTACAGTTCTTCAATTTTAAAAGCTTAAAGTTTGGCAATGAAAATTCAAAAGCAATTATTATTTATTGTTAAAATCTTTTTATGTTGATTATTTATGCTTGAATTTTAAGTTCAAATATTGATCTAGTGATTTTATTTCAAAATCTCAAAACTTTATATTAGTTCTTAGAAAATGTTGAAAGACAAAAGTGGATCTTTTACTATGGTGTTATTTGATTGAATGGTGATTAATTTCAAACTTCAAATTATTTGGAGTGATTGTGATTGAAATTGAAATTGCAAATTCGAAGAACTCCTTGTTGATAACACAAACAAATTATATGCCAATCCAATAGGATTTATAAACAATTTAACCAAAATAGGTCAAATATAAATAACACACATTCATGCAAATCTGACGAAATTTGGTGAATATTAGATGAGTACAAAAGTCATATCAATTTGGTGAGTTTGAGAGTTACCCAAGATAGTTAGGTTGAATATAACATCAATTCCTACTATTTTTTTTATAACCTGCATATCATACTTTTGCTATATTTTCTTTTTCTTTTGCATTTTGAAACCATAAAAAAGAGATATTATGACCGAAACTAAAAATCATAACAATATGATAATGTTTGTGAGCTATCATACCAATTTATCATGACTTGCATGATATCATTTTAAAATATATTATTTTTTCTTTGAGTCTTCAAAATCATAGCCGAGAAGTATTATAAATAAAAACTTAAAATCATGATAATTCGATCGAATTTGTAAGTTCTCCTATTAATTTGTGATGACTTGTACAATTGAGAGTATTTTAGTTTTCATTAACTTGTATCAAAACCGGAGAAAATCAAAAAAAACAAGCACAAAGTATCGCATTGCAAATTATCCATTTTTCCCTTTTCAAAAAAGCGCATAAGCTCCAGACCCATCTATCAGATGATGTTCCCTCTCCTTTCGAAGGGGCTGCTGGGTAAAAATTTATGAAATTAGTAATATACCAAATCATATACAATAACTAAGATATAAATAATAAAAAAATATGTAATTAATTGATTATGATTTAGTAATAAAAGTATATGTAAAAATGTGTCATGTATTTATTAGATTGATGTAAACACAATATTCTCTCAGTTTCAAAATAAGTGATGTTTTTAGTTTGGACACAACCATTAAGAAAACTATTCATCCTTAAACAGAAAAATATATTTTTACTCACTTACTCCTAAAAAATATCTTGAAAAGGATGTAACTTTTTAGTATTTTCTTGATTATGTAAACTCTTTCCACTTAAATAAGGGTAAGAATTGGAAGAACGTGTTAATGTCTTTTTGATTATGTAAACACCACTTATTTTAAAACTAAAGGTGTAATTTTATCTTAAATCTTGGTTAGAGTACTCCAATATGCTCTTTCAATTTTAGCTAGTTGTTTGTTTGATTTAAAAAAAAATTAATTTCTTGCCAAAGCAAATTGCAAACTCGTGTTTGGTTCAAGAAATAGCTGAAAGATTAAAAAAATTGCAAAAAAAAAAAAAAGATGAAAAGATCTTCTTACTTTGGAAGTTTTTTTTCAATTTTGCTTGAAGTTCTTTTTGAAATTTTATATTTTAAATCATATCTTAAAGTCTTAAATAAAGGTCGAGAGGAATTCCAAAACTATGAAAACTATTCTCACATTTTCAAATAACTTAAAATTAGAATAAGTCATCCCAAAACGTAAGATCAATTTAATTTCAGAAAATTTTACATCACATAAAAATTTAGGAGCCCTACTTATATTTTGTAGATATTTTAAAATAGTTACCCAGTATAGAGGACTTTTTCAAAATATTGCAACTTAAAGAAATATGTGCTTTTTAATTTTAGGTTCCAATATTATTTTATAAATTATCCTCAAAAATCTTTCCTATTTTCTCTCTCCTTCAATTTATTTCCCCTCTCCACCCTCATTTATACACCACCATCTGCATCTTCACCATAGTTGCTACCGACGGAAAAATCATGAATGATGGCAGTAGAGTAGATCCACTAGCAGTCCCCAGAGAAGTCCTAGTTGTAGATTGTATTGGATGAAATGGATGGACTAGCTTTAGAAACCTAGGGCAAAGATATCGAAGACCTCGCCGGAATATGGGTAGGAAAAGAAACTAGGGCTTGAGATTTTGCTAGTAGCGATTCAGAAAGGAGAAGATATTGGGTCTTTGCGAAAGTGCATATGTTCATTGCTAAAAAAATTCTTTTTCTTTCATTTTTATTTATATTAGTTTTAGTGTAAGAATATATTTTTTAATATAACATGAATAATATTTAAAAGATATGTTCGTGTAATAATACAAGAATTTAGAAAGAAAATTATGAATTTTAAATTGATAAATGATTTATGTTTAAAAGTTTGATTCAATCGAGCAGTTTATTCTTCAGTTTGTTCCATCAATAACCAACAAATGACAAAGTGTTTTTCCTTGTGTAGATCCTATTTTAATGGAAACTTCATGAATCGATCCACTTACACGGCTTTTACTGTTTATATCGAGTTACTCCACGTATAGCTTGATGTGAAAGGATGGTGGATTTGTTTTCCGATGAACAAAAAAGTTATAGAAACAATGTTTGATTGAAAGGTAAAAAAATATTTTTATTTTTTTTAGTTTTTTTAAATTAAATATTTAAGGTATTTTTGTGTTGTTATTTTAAACTTGCAAGTTTATTGTATTTTAAATTAGTGAATTAAAAAATTGTGATAGATTAATTAGTTAATTTAATAAATAAATATCTTCAAAAAAAATAAAAAAAATAAAAAATTTTGGGGTTTTTTTTTTTTTATTAAAATAGTAATTAAACAATAATTAAAAATTCAATAATTAAAAAAATAGTAATTTTGAGTAATGCGTATTATAATTGATTTTAAAGTTTTAAATGTTAGGACTTTTAATATAGTTCAAATAAAGAAAAAATATTATTGTATTTTAATTTTTAAAATGTGAGTTAAATTCAATGTTTAACTTGACATAATCCTTAAGTTAAAAAATTGTGATAGATAATTAGTTAATTTAATAAATAAAAGATTAATATAAGTTAACAAAAATTATAATTGAAGTCTTAACAAAAGCTTCATAGAAATAATTAAACAATAGGTATTTTTAAAAAATAGTAGTTTTAGTGTACGTATTATAATTGATTTTAAAGTTTTAAATGTTAGAACTTTTAATATAGTTCAAATAAAAAAATTTAAGAAAGCAAAATTTTAGTCAATCTTAAATACTAAATAACAATTTTGTCTAAAATAAATAAATAAAGTAAAAAAATCACAATAAAAAATATATAAAATTTAATTAATTTCAAAGTCCTAAATATTGAGATAATAATTAAATTATAATTATTTTTAAAAAATAATGGCGGCTTTGTCCTGCCGAAGTCTTTTAATCAAGAACAAAAATTCATCAACATTTTTAAGGGCTTTATAGATAGATAGATGATGATTAATTTTTTTTACTATTATATATATTTAATATAATATATAGATAGATAGATAGATATGATGATTACTTTAATTTAGTATTGTATATAATATAAGGGAGAATAGAAATTTCCAAAGATGTGTTCCAATGTAATTTTTAAAAAGTATAGATTGAACTTTTATGTCTTTAAAAAGTTAAATTATGATTCATGGACAAATTTTAATTGTTTAAAATAAAAATATTAAATATAATAAGAATATATATAAGAACTCAAGCATACATGTAAAAATATAAAATATAATATATTTTAAAAATTATTACACTCTTCGTTAACTAATATTATTGTAGTGATTGGAGTGCCTTCCTTTGTTCCCTTTTATACTCTTTACCAATCAAAAAAAAGACTTTTATTATCCAATGAGAATCGTATCGCCTTAAATTGTTAATTGGCTTTAATTCATTCATAGAAATCCTTTTCTGATATGAAGAGGTCATTTATAAATAACACAAATTTTTAAATCACATAATATCAATATAATACTCAATTAAAGAAGATAACATAGTATCATTGTTAGACTCAATTAAAGAAAACAATCTAAATTAAATTATTTTGAATATAAACCACTTGAACTGATATAGCAATTACTGTTATCTTTTTAAATTCACAACATGAAAAAGAATTCACAACATGAAAAAAGAAAGCTAGATTAACAACATATAAAGTTGGAGATCGAATAAAAAATATTGATGTGCTAGAATTGATGAATTAAGTTGTGCAATTATAAGTTCTTTATAGAAGTACAAGTTTACATAAACCAAAAAAAAATTTAAAATATAAAAATATTAGAACACTACTTATAAAAAGTTTGTAACCGTCAAAAAAGAGTAAAAAATTGACTATCAAAAAGAAGAAAAAAATTCATGACTATAAAAAAGAAAAAAACTATCAACAAGAAAAAAAACAAGAAGTAATTTACCTTTAAAGGGGAAAAAGTTCGTAACCATAAGAAAAGAAAATCATCAAAAATGAAAAAAAAAGAAGAAGTAATTACCTTTAAAAAGGAAAAAAAAAAACTTTAAAAAGGAAAGAGAAACGTTTGTTACTGTCAAAAAAGAAGAATTTTTTTTTAAAAAAATTTATGATTTTTTTATGTTTTTAATTAAAAAATACTTTTGAAAATACCATTAAAATAAAAAGAAAGATTAATTCTAAATAATAATTATGTAAAAATAATAAATGACAATTTTATCTATTCCGATGTCTTTTTAGTAACGACAAAATCAACATTCCCAAAGGCCTTTACATTTTAATATAATATAACTGAAAATGCTTTTTGTATTGCTGTGGTAGGATGAGTAGTGGTTGCCAGTAGTTTCTACTGGTGGTTATTATGATTTCTAGTAGTGGGTTGGTGGTAGGAGCAATATATATCATACCTTTATCACTTGTATGTCATATGTTTATCACGTGATTTTTGCATTCAACCTTAATGATAAATCTCGAAACACCATTCTTATCCTCTAACGACAAGACCACCTAGAAGCTTGTACCAAAGTGAATTATGTGTGCATTTTCAAAACCATCTATTGTTAATCTTCTCTACATACAACTTTATAATGTTTTCTTCAGAATTAAATTTCTTTTAGACAACTAATGTCAACTCCTGATCCTCTTCCCTTCTTACTTGTGCAAGGCTAGTATGAGTGCCTCTTATGATGATCTCAGTTCTCAAAAGAATGACTCTAACCTCCACTCCCGAATATCTATCTTCAGTCAACTCACGTATTAACACTTAATTTAGCTTCACGAGAACACACCAAATGCATACAAACTACTTCTTTTTGCTCATCGAGTAGTCTTCTTCATCCTCTTTGGAGGTTCGAAATTGTTACACCCCGTAAATTCTTGACATTTAGATGGCCTATTCGCATGTTGGTTAGAGTTTTAGAATGCCATACATGCTAGAAAAGGCCCAGGGAAGACTGCCGGACAAGCGCCACATTGAACCGTCGCAAAAGGAGGCCGGGCGGAGCCCCCTCCTTGGTGGCAACGTGCCACAAAGGCGATCTCCGTGATGGACAACGTGCCACGGAGGGCTGTCGAAACTCAAGTATATAAACCCTCCACTTCGGTTTTATCTCATTTTAACTCATAGCCAGAAAGCAAACTAGAAAATAGAGGACACGAGAGGTTTTGATGAATTCCTTCCGTTTACACTATTAAACACGGTTCAAACTCAAATTGATCTTGGGTAGTGAAGTGTTAAGCACCGGGAGCATTCCTGCAGAGTTAGTTTCGTGAAATTCGGCCGACGAACCGTCGTCCCTACCGAGCTAAGGTAAATGGAATTTCTCCAAATTTGTGTCAATATACTCTAGCATAGTGAGCATTTCTCCCTTCTGGACTTCGAGAAATAATGTGATTTTCACTTTGTTTTCGATAAGTCAAAGTTTGGGCTATATATATATTCAAAATAGTGTTTATTTCAGGAATATTGATGGATTTACTTCTAATTACTGTGTATATGAATGTAGTTGGAAGAAATAGCTGGATATTGGCCGAGGTTACGTGAGTTAGTCCGGAAGTCGAAACTGGTATGTAAAGCCCAGTTTCTTCGGCAAGTTAGTAAATTCTAGTATACTAAAATAAGATAAACTCCAGAAGGAAGTTCCGAAGCCGAGTATTAAGTATGTTGTATTATTATGTCATATCCAGAATAAAAGTCAGTAAATCGGTATCGAGACAACAAGATCTTATCCCAAACTCGGTTAACTTAGTATTAGATTCAGTTTAATTCAGCAAGAGATTCAGAACAGAATATCAGAACATGGAAGGATTTCAGATTTATTACGCATGTTATATGTGATTACTGTTGATTGTTGACACTTGTTTGTGATATATGGGCACCCTTAGAGCTTCCTTGCCTTGGGGTTAATAGGCGTGTTGACTCGCCCGCCGGAGGGTGAGATACGTCCTCAAGTGGCATGCCGTCCGCGATAGGACGAAGATGGGATGCAGCATTCCCCATAGCAGGCTGATCAGCATTATAGCATACCCTGTTGAGCGCTTGCGCCACGGGCACAAATTACAATTACGAATCTGAGATCTCGAGGTTGATTACAGGAGTCCTCCCGGACTTAGATACAGTTATAGTCGAGGACGAGAGAGCCCAAGATGCATATCCAGGGGGCCGACGGGATGCTCGTAGTTATTAGGTGAATGGAGTGAAATTATTTTTGGATGGTTTGACCCGGTTAGGGGTATATATATTACGTGTTGATTGGAACCTTCCGACTTATGGGGGCTGGATATTGGTTCTTGTATACTAATATATATATATATGTTACTTATTAAGTTGATAAATAGCGGGGCACATCGACAGGTATGATTCTTATCTTCTTTCCAGTACAGTTAAGCTCGATACAGATTCTGCTATTCCAGACGGTTTTAGCTATCCTCTGTCATTTTAGTAACTACTAATTTGCGTTTTATCTTCGGTTATGTTCAATTTCTCTTTGCATACTGGTACCATTGGTACTGGCGCCCGTTTGGGGGCGCTGCATTACTGTCTGCAGGTACTCATAGACGAGCCGATCCTCGTGATTCCAACCAACTTTTATAAAGTCATCAGCTCCAGTCATGCGGAGCTAGACAGCTAGGAGTTTATTCCTTTTCTTTTGTTGTATAGTATGGGTAGGCCAATTTTTGTCCGACCATCTTATTGAGTATTCTTAGAGGCTTGCAGATTTTATATTCCCTGTGGTTAGCTGTACCGGTCGTGTGAGGCCGTGTATGTTTTGGTTTGTTTATGAAGGCCGTGTGAGGACTTATTCAGTTGGTAGTGGTGATCTTGTTGGTCACATAGCAGTTTTAGCACTTGTTTTCTTGATTCGAAATAACTAGAACGGCATAGTGGCCTTGTCGGCCACGCATAGGTTCCCTATTGATTCAGTTGTTCTGGGTAGCTGTTGTTCTTACAGGTGGCTATAGGCCTAGTTGGCCGGAGGCTGTATTTACAGCCGTTATATAGCCCATCATTTTCTTGAATCGAGTTAGAGCTGACTTGGCACAGAAGTGCTTTCTCGGCTAGTCCAGCAGTCCCGGGTCCTAGAAGGCCACCAGGTGCCGGTCATGCCTCCAAGGCGGCGCGTGACAAACTTGGTATCAGAGCCAGTCGTGTCCCAGGCAGTCTGCAAGCCGTGCTAAGTAGAATCTAATCTATGGATGTGTTGTGCACCACAGCCATAGGCGGAGGAGGCTGCAAGGCATAATAGGATGGTTACTCTTTCTTCATATTCCAGTCGTGCTATAGAGCAGTACAGTATAGGGTCGAGTCCCTAAAACTTATCATACTCTTTGTTTACAGATAAAATGGAAGACCATAGACACCCTTCCTGCAGTAGAAAAATTGGATATCGCAACGGGGAGAAGGCACCAACAGGATGCCTCAGCTCGGGTCGAGCAGAGGACCCCCAGGACTTCCTGGATCAGATGCAGAGAATCTTCCGGGTCATGCATTTGACATCTACAAAAATCAGTTGAGTTAGCGGTAATGCAGTTTGCGGGATATTCTTGGCGTGTTGTGGTATGAAAGTTGGGAAGGTCGAGGAGATATTACCCCTCCGACCTGGTCCAGCTTTTTAGAGGCCTTCCTGGACCATTATCTGCCATGGAAATCCTGACAGGCCCGGATGGATCGGTTTTACATTTGGAAGCCGAGGCGAGGAGTGTACGGGAATACGCCCTATAGTTCGATTCCTTGGCCCGCTATGCTCCAGCTTTTGTGGACACCCTGCCATCTAGAGTCCACCGGTTTATTATGGGTCTGAACCCGAGTAAATAGAGCGCGCTGATAGCTACAACTGCGAGGAAGATATGGAAATTGCTCAGGTGCGAGGCCTTTGCCTAGACTATTGAGGGCCTTAGAAAGTGGCAACAGGATAGCAGACGAGATAAATTAGGAGCATCGCCGCAGGGATAAATCAGATGAAATACAGAGGAGATTCGGCAAGGACCTAGGCCACGACTGCTCCAGGATGGGCCACCTAGACCCCGCCTCCATCCTGGCCAGCCCCGAGAGGGTAGGTCGGAGTCACAGACGACAGTCAGAGTCCGGCGGTAGTTCTCGAACGGTAGATTCACCTCAGCAGAGGAGGGGGCAGAGCAGAGCAGGTACACACCCCACCTTGCCCTATTTGCGATCGACCCCACACGGAGCTTGCGGATACGGCTCCACCGGGGTGTTATATATATGTGTGAGCGGGGAGGGTCATGTGATGAGAGACTGCCCAGCCAGGGGTCGGGGTAGCCGAATGTCGGGACGGGGCGTCACGAGGCCGCGAGCTCCGAGCGGCCTCGATAGGGCGTAGGCCTCGGGTCCAGCCGAGGTAGAGGCCGAGGCAGACGGGGCCTCTAGTTCGGTGCGGGCCCAAGACGTACCTATGCATTACCAGGGAGGCAGGACTTAGAGGCGTCTCCAGATGTGGTAACAGGTATGATGACTATTTGCTCACCCTGCTTATGTATTGATTGATCGAGGTCTACTTTGTCCTACGTTACCCCATTTGTGGCTCGAAAGTTCATTGTTGTACCAAAGTTGCTTCAACAACCCTTTTAAATTATCTACACCATTCGGTGACTCCATCATAGACAGAAGGGTGTATAGTAGAGGTTGCTGATCGTCAGACTACAGTAGATCTGGTAGAATTAGATATGATTGATTTCGATGCTATTATGGGTATGGATTGGTTAGTGCCGTGCTATGCCAATGTAGAATGCTGGACCAAGACAGTCCGATTCCACTTTCTAGGGGAGGCAGTACGAAATTGGAAGAGACATTTTTGCTTCGCCAAAGGTAGGTTTATTTCCTACCTTTTAGGCGAAGAAGTTGATAGCTAAGGGATGCATTTACCACATAGTCGAGTCCAGGGATGTTTGGGTAGAGCCTACGACTCTCCAGTCTATTCCGGTGGTTAATGAATTCCCTGAGCGTATTCCCAGATGAGCTAACCTGGTATTCCCCAGAAAGAGAACTAGATTTTGCAATTGATTTGCTACCAGGCACTTAACCCATATCAATCCCTCCGTATCGTATGACTCCACGATGAACTCGGAGAATTAAAGGAAGCGGTGAAAGATCCCTATTAGATAAGGGTTTTATTAGGCCGAGTACTTCACCTTAGGGTGCACCAGTTCTATTTGTGAGGAAGAAGGATGGGTCACTCCGCATGTGTATAGACTATCGACAGTTGAATAAGGTTACAGTCAAGAATAAGTAACCGCTTCCCAGAATAGATGATTTGTTTGATCGGTTACGAGGGCACGATATTTCTCAAGATTGACTTACGGTCAGGGTATACCATCAGGTTCGAGAGTTCGTGAAAGGACATTCCAAAAGATTGCCTTCAGGACCAGATACGACGATTTCGAATTCCTAGTCATGTCTTTTGGGCGACGAATGCCCCAACAATATTTATGGACCTGATGAATAACATCTTCGGACCATACCTTGACTTTGTCCGTGATAGTGTTTGTGACGATATTCTGGTGTATTCTCGCTAGAGAGCAGACCACAGGATCATTTGCGGACAGTGCTCAGATTCTCAGGGACTGTTAGTTATATGCCAAGTTCTCTAAATGTGAATTATTGGTTGAACTCAATAGCCTTCTTAGGGAACATCGTGTTGGACGCGGAGTATACAAGTAGCAAGAAAATAAGCAGTAAAAGCGTGGCCCAGACCTACCACTACGACCCGAAGTCCGCAGTTTTCTGGGATTAGCAGGATACTACAGAAGATTTGTTGAGGATTCTCCACCATAGCGGCACCTCTGACTAAGATGACACAAAAAACATTAAAGTTTCGGTGGATGGAGGCATGTGAAGCGAGAGTTTTCGGGGAGTGAAGGTAGGTTGACCTCCACCCCAGTGTTAGCATTGCCAGAAGGTACAGAGGGTTATGCAGTTTGTGACGCTTCGGGTATTAGGTTAGGATGTCTGTTGTGCAACATGGTAAAGTAATTGCTTATGCTTCAGACAGTTGAGGAAACACGAAAAGAATTATCCTACCCACGACCTGGAACTAGATGCAGTGATCCACACTTTAAAGATATGGAGACATTACTTGTATGGAGTCCATGTGGATATTTTCACTGATCATAAGGAGCCTACAGTATATCTTCACTCGGAAAGTTGAATTTGCGCGGCGTCGGTTTGAATTGTTGAAAGATTATGATGTAAATATTATGTATCACCCAGGAAGAGCCAACGTAGTAGCAGATGCCCTCAGCCCAGCCGCAAATCTATGGGGAGTTTGGCGTACTTACCTTGAGCATGTGGAGTTGTAAAGAAATACACCAGTTAGCAAGTTTAGCCGTTCGTGTAGCGAAAATAGAGAGGACAACAGAGTAGTAATTCGAGCACCGCCGGTGTCGTCATTAGTTTTTGGGAGGTAAAGGAACGACAGTATGAGGATCCTGGTTCAGCTTAAAGACAGAGTTCGGCAAGGAAGAACGCCAGATTTTTAGGTAACTGCGGATGAAGTGTTGTGATGTAAAGACCGCATTTGTGTTCTAGATATTTCAGGCTTCGCCAGCAGATTATGGCAGTACATTACGCCCGCTATTCTCTCCACCCAGGCATTGAAAATGTACCATGATATTATAGAAATCTACTGGTGGCCAGGTATGAAGAGGGAAATAGTAGAATTCGTAGCCCGGTGTCCTAAGCGCCAGCAAGTAAAGCGGAACACTAGAAACTAGGCGGATTGACTCAAGACATAGTTGTGCCTCTTTTGAAGTGGGAAGCAATAAATATCGATTTTGTAGCAGGGTTACCCCCTACCGAACATAGAAATTACTCGATTTGGGTAATTGTTTACATGCGACAAAATCACCCCATTTTCTGCCCGTGGGGCTGCATTCTCTGCCCGAAGATTATGCTTGAGTTGTATATCAGAGAAATAGTCAGACTGCACGGTGTTCCATTGTCCATTATCTCCTGACAGAGGGCGCAATTTACAGCTAAATTTTGGTAATCATTTCAGAGAGGCCTGGGAGCACAAATTGTCTGAGCACAACATTCCACCCTCAGACAGATGGGCAGGCAGAACGCACTATTCAGACACTCGAGTATGTTACGAGCGTGTGTGTTGGACTTTTGGAGGTAGCTGGGATGAGCACCTACTACTTATTGAGTTGCCTGAATAGTTATCACTCAGCTATCCGGATGGCGCCTTATGAGGCTTCATGGGCGAAAATGGAGATCGCTAGTCGGCTGGTTTGAAGTAGGAGAGTCCAGCGCTGATTGGGCCGGATATTATTCATCAGTCAGAGGAAAAGGTAAAGCTTATCAGAGAACGCCTACTGACTGCTCAGAGACGCCATAAATCGTATGCTGATGTGCGGTGCGCGAAACTGAATTTAATGTGAATAGTGGGTATTCTTGAAAAGTTTCTCAATAGAAAGGGGTGATTAGGTTCGGGAAGGAGTAAGCTTAGCCTGAGATTTGTTGGGCCTTATCATATTCGTCGAAGAATAGGCCAAGTGGCATACGAGATGAACTTGCCTCCAGAATTAGAGTCTGTCTATCCACAGGTTTTCCACGTATCCATACCGAGGAAGTATATAGGAGACCCCTCTAGGTTGTCCCGGTTCGGGATGTCCAGGTTACGGAAGAGTAGAAGCATGAAGAAGGTTCATGTAGCCACTGGATAGGCAGAATTCGCAGGTTGAGAACTAAAGATATTGTTTCTGTCAATGTATTATGGCATAACAGGAGGCGAGAGAGGAGAAGTGACTTGGGAAGTAGAGGAAGATATGAAAGTCAGATATCCTCAAGCTTCATTCGAGACAATCGACGGAAGTACGTTAGTATTGTTGTTTTATGGGTGCCTTATATTATGTGAATAAATGAAATAGTTGGCTTTGTGATGAATACTAGTGTTGTGTGGAGTACCTGTGTTGGACCTTTTTGCATTTCAGGATTTTGAGATAGTCCATATTATAGAAGGGAAACTCTACCGAAATTTTTCTAGAATAAGTCAAGTAAGTTGAAATTCTTGTAAGTAAGTTTACATTCGAGGACAAATGTTCTTAAGTGGGGAGGATGTTACACCGTAAATTCTTGACATTTAAATGGCTATTCGCATGTTGGTTAAGAAGTTTTAAATACCATACATGCTAGAAAAAAGGCCTGGAGAAAAGGAACACCGAACAAAGCGCCATCGAACCGTCGCAAAAGGAGGCGGAGCGGACCCCCTCCGGGTAGCAGCATGCCACGGAGGCCGTCCCTACGCGATGGCCAACGTGCCACGGAAAGGGCTGTCCAGGCTCAAACCATATAAACCCCTCCACTTTGGTTTTATCTCATTTTTACTCATAATTTCCAGAAAGCAAACTAGAAAAGCAGTGGGCACGAGAGGTTTAGGTAATTCCTTCCGTTTACGCTATTAAACGCGATCCAAACTTCGGAATTAATCTTAGGTAGTAGTATTAAGCTACCGGGGAGCATTCCTGCGGAGTTAGTTTCGTGAAATTCGGCCGATGAACCGTCGTCCTACCGAGCTAAGGTAAGTGGAATTTCTCCAAATTAGTGTTAATATATTCCCAGCCCTAAAGTGAGCATTTCCTTCTGGACTTCAGAAATAATGTGATTTTCGCCTGTTTTTCGATAAGTCAGAAGTTTGGGCTATATATATTCAAAGTAGGTTTTTTTTCGGAATATTGATGGTTACTTCAGTACTGTGTATATGAATGTAGTTGGAAGAAATAGCTGGATATTGGCCGAGTTACGTCGGTTAGTCGATGTCCGAAACTGAGGTATGTAAAGCCAGTTTCTTCGGCAAGTTAGTAAATTCTAGTATAGTAAAATAGAATAAACTCAGAAGGAAGTTCAGAAGCAGTATTAAGTATGTTGTATTATTATGTCATATCGAATAAAAGTTAGTAAATCGGTATCGAGACAACAAAAAATCTTATCCCGAGACTCGGTTTAACTAAGTATTAGATTCGGTTTAATTCAACAAGAGATTCAGAATAGAATATCAGAACATGGATAGTATTTTCAGATTTAATATACATGTTACATATGTGATTACTGTTGATTGTTGACACTTGTTTGTGATATATGGGCACCCTTAGAGCTTCCTTGCCGCCCTAGGGTTAATAGGCGTGTTGACTCGCCCGCCAAAAGGAGTGAGGAATCGTCCTCAAGGAGTGGCATGCCGTCCGCAGTAGGGCGAATATGGAGATGCAGATCCCCCATAGTAGGCTGATCAACATTATAGCATACCCTGTTGAGCGCTTGCGCCCGGGGGCACAAATTTACAGATTATAGATACGGATCTCGGGTTACGGTTACGGGGAGTCCTCCGAGACTCGAGATATAGTTATAGTCGAAGCCCCGAAGAGCCCAAGCTGCATATCCAGAGGCGACGGGATGCTCGTAGTTAGTAGGTGACAAATTGCAATATGCGTAGAATAGGTGAATTTATTTTTTGGATGGTTTGACCCGGGTAGAGTATATAGATTGCGTGTTGATTGGCACCTTCTGACTTATGGGGGCTGGTATAGGTTCTTGTATGCTATATATATATATATATATATATATATATATATATTACTATTAAGTTGATAAATAACAGGGCGCCGCATCGACATGTATGATTCTTATCTTATTTCCAGTACAGTTAAGCTGGTACAGATTCTGCTATTCCGAGACGATTTTCGCTATCTCTGTCATTTCAGTAACTACCAATTTACTGTTTATCTTCAATTATGTTCGGTTGCTTTGCATACTCGGTACCATTGGTACTGACGCCCGTTTGGGGGCACTGCATTACTTGTCTGCAGAGTACTCATAGACGAGCTGATCTCTCGTGATTCCAACCAACACATAAAGTCATTAGCTCCGGTCATCCGGGCAGACAGCTAGAAGTTTATTCCTTTTCTTTTGTTGTATAGTATGGGTAGGCTGGGGCCTGTCCCGACCATCTTATCGGTATTCTTAGAGGCTTGCAGATTGTATATTCTGTGGTTAGCTGTACCGGTCGTGTGAGGCCGTGTGTATATTTTGGTTTGTTTATGAAGGCCATGTTGGGCCTTGTTCGGTGTAGTGGTGATCTTGTCGAGTCACGTAGCAATTGCTTACTTGTTTTCTTGATTAAGAAATAACTAGATAGCATGGTAGCCTTGTCGGCCCGCATAGGTTCCCTATTGATTCAGTTGTTATGGGTAACTGTTGTTTTCTTACAGGTGACTATAGGCCTAGTCAGTCGGAGGTTGTATTTACAACCGTTATATAGCCCTTCGTTTCTTGAATCCAGGTTAGAGCCAGCTTGGCACCACAAGTGCTTTCTCGGCTATCCCGGCTTGAGTCCAGGTCTAGAAAGGGCATCAGGTGCAGTCATGCCTCCCAAGGCGGAGCGTGACATAAATCATGGCGTAGAGACCACCTGACCTATTAGATTTCTTATTATTGTAGGATTCATGTTCACTTCTATGTTTTTATTACCTATTTGATATGGACTGATATAATTTTACTTTAAAGATCTCAAAAGAAAAAAAGAAAAAACAAAGACAAGAGACTCTTGTATCAATCCAACTCCTAAATTTTCTTTATTTAATTTTTATATTTTATTAATTATTAAAACAGAGCTCACGTGTTCTTTTAAAATCGCTCTGACCTCAAAAGTATCAAATTTGTCCTTGCATGTATCCACTTATAGGATACTTGAATCCTAGGATTAAAGATATAAGCATCCAGAAAAATAATATAAAAATTCGGTATGTTATAATATCACATGTCAGGGGCAGATTTAACCTCAGTGAATTAGATATGAACAAATATCAACTACTCAATAATATACATAAAAAGAAAAAATAAAAAATTAATAAAAATACACCTATCAACTTTTTTTTTGTAGAATTCTTTTTTATCTTCCGTTGATTAATTTTATCTTTTACTATATGTTAACATCAACACCACCCCATAAAAAATATCACATCTTTACTACTTTATGTTCTTTTCTTTTTTCTTTTGAATGTTCTTAATTTCTTATAATCACATTATAAAAAAAATAAAATAAATAAAGTAGAAAATAGATTCGAAGAGATCAAAATATATTAATGATGAATCAATGAAAACGGAAAGAAGATTAATGAAGGAGAGTCGACGGAGGATAAAGAAAATCTTTCTTAATTTAGAGCTTGAAAAGTGTGATCCAGATCTATACACTTGCCAAGTAAGATATGGTCCCGGTCGCTAAAAGTCCAAATCCAGTCGTTATTGGTCAATTACGCTTAAGAATTCAGTCGTCACTGGTAGCTAAAAGCTTCGATGTTAAAAAGTACACGACCAAATTTTCAATACAGTTATTAAAAACTCTTTAACAATGATAAAAATCCAGTCGTTAAACCTCTTTTAGTGACCAAATTTTCTCTTCGCTAATTGTCGTTTGTCGGTCGTTAAACACATGTAGCGACTGAATTTGTATGGCCATTAGAGATTTTTATTTTTAAAACAGTACTTTTAATGGCTAAATTTTCTTCCTTCAATCATTATTTCAAACAAACATTCAAAAACATATATAATAATAAATATTAGATAAAACTTCAAAGTTGGTTAAAAGGAATTAAGGCATCACATTAGTAAAGTAATATTAATTTATATGACATTTTATTTGTCAACTCTTAGAATAAATAAAACAGATGATATCATGTACAAATATTGAAACAACTCTATGCGTCTAACAAAACAACAACAAAAGAATTGGTTTCTATTATGCTTCAACTAATTCTTTAAAATTTCCAATTGCTTCAGCTTGCTTTGCACTCAAGGACAAATTCTTCGTTTAAATGCTTGATCTATTAAATCCAAGTTAGCATAATAATAAAATTACCTTGTTTATAATAAAATAAATGATTTGAGTTTGCTAAGTTGTCGCTACAATAGAAGATTAGACTATTCCTTTATCCAAATCATACTAAAAAAAAAATTAGAATTGTCTACAACAAATTCTCAAACAGGGATTTTAACCAAAATATCATAATGTCATTTATAATTCGAATAAAAATACAAATAAATATATGACTCAAAAAATAAAAAATTTCAAGAGAAATTAGTGCCATTATAGAAAATCATGCAATGAAAAGAAACTCAGCAAATATACTACTTTGGTAGCTCTGCATAAACAACCAGAACACTACTGTCATTACTTCATTCAAAATGAAGAGTTCTTACATAACATTGGAGATCAAAAAATTTTAAATAAATGAGATTCACACAATTTACAAATTTAGAGTTTAAGTGTAGCTGGACTTACACAATCTTGATCCAAGGCTAAAGGTCTTTGGAAGAACCAACTACCATTTAAAGGCTCACACTAAAAAACACGCAACAACTCGGTGCACATTTGAATATTTTTTTGTTTGATTATTTGGTACTACCAGATTAAATAATATGAAACAAATTCTACTGAGTTTAAAAAGTAAAAAGTGCATATTTTTATATTTTATTAAATTCATGTGCTAATAGTAAGAGAAGCTAAAGTGATACAACATAATTAAGAACATTTTACAAATAAGCAAAAAAACCAAACCGAGTAAAAACATAATCTCGTCATTTTATCCAAATGAACAAGTTAAGTAGCAATATTAAAGGAAGCTTACTATGAATTCAGAATAAAAAAATATCAGGTAAAAGAATCTACAGAGTACATGTCACCCCTCAAATTTCACACTAAGCGCGATTTCCTTACGGACTAAGGTTAGTCGACTAAAGCAATGTCCATTATTAAGTTTCTAAGTTAAGTCTCTAAGTGAATTATCTTAAGTTTTATGTGCAAGCTAATATTCAAACAAGTAATTATTATTATCAGGTGTTAATATTGTTACACCCCATAAATGTTAACTATTATTAAGAGTACACGTTGATTGGTGATGAGTAAGAAGAAGAGGCTTGACGCATGTGAAAAAGCCTTGGAAGCGGGGTCGGATGGGATCAGTGTGCACAAGCCAGCGCGTCGCCAGCTTGATGGTACGCGGCCGGCATGGGGCGCCAGGCCTGCTGGCGCTTTGAAACGCGGACGCCAGGCTGCTACCTCAATGAGAGGTGCGGTGCACCAGGCTACTGCCTTAATGGGAGGCACGGTGCACCAGGGTGGTAGCCTCAATGGGAGCGCGAGGCACACCCTTGCCACTACGACCTCACCTCTCTCTCTCTCTCTCTCTCTCTCTCTATATATATATATATATATATATATATATATATATATATATATATATATATATATAGCCCCTTTTCAATTAAAATTCGTTTCCTACATTTTCTTTTGGCCAGAGAGTAATAAACGAGGTTTTCAACTGTTTTTTGCCCGATTATGCTACCAAATACCGTCCAAATTCAAATTAACTTCGAATATTGAAGTTTAAGCCGCAGAACTACTGCAGGTTGTTTTCATGGTCGCCCGGCGAATTGTAACCCTGTGGAGCCAAAGTTGTGCAAATTACTTCAAAAAGCCCGATATCCTATACAACCACAGGCGTCAAGTAAGAATTTATCCCTTGAGAACTCTCGAGAAATAATACGTTTTTGGTTCAGTGTTTCGTTAAGTTGAAGTATAGTCAATATTGGTATTAAAGGTTATCATTTTGCGCCGAATTCGGTATTGAAATTCATCTCTTTCTCCCGTATAGTTCACAGTTGAAGAGGCGACAATGATTGAAACTCGTCGGTTATTTTAGAAACGCGACAATCAAAGATATCTTAAGGCTTAACCCTCGGAAAGTATACTCGTCGTACAGTGTTACGACTTATGTTCCAGAACAAAAATGACGATTTTATATGTTGTAGATAGATGCTACCATTAGATTGTGATTAGACATGTTGTAGTGGTTGTTCTTGGTATATGAGATCCAAACACTTGGCGCGATTAGCTGCTATCGTAGATTACGGTTACATAAGTTCTAGTTAGCTGCTAGAAAACATATGGATTTTTAGTAGAATTCTATGTTTGTTGCGGGCCTAGATCTTAGGAGCTCGCGAGAGTTATCGAGCCTGAGCTAGTAAGTTGGCGGCATGGGCGTAGCTAGGGGGTTTAACTACCAGTTTGACGTCTGTATTGTAAGGAAAGCATGCCTAGAGCCATTGGCGTATCCCTACGCCCCAGGGCTAGAAAATTTAGATAGGAAGACCATGTTTTAGAGTTAGCAAGCTAAGGGTTGTCTAGTGAGGCGGGTGAAATCTGTCACTATTGAGAAATTCATTACCAGTTATCAGTCTTAGTGGGCTTAGCAGTTATCATATAAGTCTCCCAGGAAGCTATCCTAGTCGTCCAGGTCAAATAGACCCATGGGTACCAGGAAGGGACCTTATCAATAGTTAGAGAGCCGGGCGGCACTGACCAGTTCCTATCACCCACAGGTTTCCAGGAATGGTTAGGTTTATATAAAGTTGTCTATAAGGTTAAGAATAGCTGAAAAGTAATATAGATTCGATTGGGCCAAGATGAGTCTAAGGCACTAGTAAGTACCATGTTAGTATAGTACGCCTACGGAGCTGAGAATAATCGAGTAAACTTCAATGGAGAGTTAGGAGCTGATATCTCAAAAGCATGTTCGGGCAGTACCAGCCCTACCAAGTTGTCTAAAGCCCTACATTTGTCCTAAGCAGAGGGTTGAGTAGTTGTCATTCGCGACCCGCGGTTATTATGAGCTATGGAGTAATGGAGGCCGGGGACATATAGAGAGAGTATGCTGGACCACTCAGATCTCGCCCTATTCAGTCCAGACTATTAGGGATCATGATCACTATCAGGATCCTCTGATCAGATAGGTGCACGGCATTGCCTGCTAGTAGCTTTCTGATTATCTAAGGGGCGAGCAGCGGTGGCGTTAGGCGCAGAAGGCCAATTACGCCTTTTTGATGGATATATTACGATGTTAGTACAACACCTTGGTTGGGGTTTCCCTCACTTAGGGATCTCCATGACCACCCCAGGAGTTTACTGGCATGTCGATGCCGCGAGAGCTGAATGACGTCGCTCCAAGGAGCGGTATGCCAGTCAGTGAGGCATGAAGATGAGTCCGAGGTTCTCTTACAGTCCATTCCATGGCTGGACTACTCTTATGCCGTATTGGCACACCCCGTCGAGTTTGGTACCCTGGGGTACTAACAACGAGTCCACCGAACTCGGACACAACTACAGTTTAGGGGCCAGAAGGGCTCAGTTGTAGACCCGAGGGGACCGGTAGGTTGGCTATAATACCGGTAGAGTCATAGAAGAAACCTGGATAGGTATATATATTGAGATATGCTCTCCAGGAAGCATGGGGGCGGAACGAGTTATTTTGTGTTGATTGCACCTTCCGGTTTATGGGGGCCAGGTGAGGTTCTGTTTGTATTCTTGTCTGTTGGTTATAGTTTATAAATGTTAATAATTATACAGTCTTAGGTTACGTAGATGTAGTGTTGGTTAGATGTGAATTACGAATCACTTGAGCATACAAGTTAGTCTTTCTGCCCTTCTTTCTGTTGTTTCCAGTATTTATCAACTTATTTATTGCCTTACATATTCAAGTACATATGTCTTGATGCCCTCCCCTCTAGGTGCTGCATTACTTGCCTGCAAGTTTAGACGGAAACGGGGTTCTGGATCTCCGGTAGCGGTTGTTGAGTCCCGCGGGTTGGACAACTCCTTTCATTCGGAGTTTCAGGTTGTAGAGATTTCTATATTTCGGTTATATAGCATTTTGGGTAGGCGGGGTATGTCCCGACCATATTTGTGTTCTTAGAGGCTTGCAGGCTACAGTCGTTGATGGTTAGTGGTATGTTGGCCGCGTGGGGCCTTAATCGGTTATGCTTCGTGTGGTGGCCGTATGGGGCTAGTATAGCGCTCGTCTTCATTTCTGTTATAACTGACAACATGGTGGCCTTGTCGGCCACGGATCCCTTCTGTTGCCTATTATTGGTTAGCTGTTTTCGTTTACGGTGGCTATACGGCCTTGTCGAGTGGAGGTTGCATTTCAGCCCCAGATATAGCCCGTTGTTTTCTTGATTTGAGGAGCAAGCCTGCACCAGGTGTGCCTAGTCTTAGTTAAGTCAGTTCAGATCCTAGTAGGCACTAGGTGCTAGTCATGCCTCCCAAGGTGGGTGACATATATATATTCAACATTAGAAGTTTCTGTTGGTTTATACCCCCATACTAAAGAAGATGAAAGTGTCACAATAAAAAAGAAACTTAAAATTGTACTTTAAAAGAATGTCACCAAGAAGAAAATGAAATATCTCGGTAAAGTCATACAAATATCAAGAAATTTTAGCCTTAATCTAATTTATTAACTAGACAAATGATCGCATTAAGAAAATGTCAAAAAAATCGTGCTAATTAACTAATTTTAGCATGAAAACATTATATTTATATCTCCACTTGATTTAATGTCTCTCATCACAAGGTATTATTAGATAAGGAAAACCATATGCGAATAAAAAGTAGCAAAATCAAACTTGTTCCAACTCCCAAAATAAATATTTTACTGTACTTGTGAGTTTCGCAGCCCTTAAACGAAGAGGGAGTATGAGAAATAGAGAGCACTTTGGAGGAATGTCCTCATTTCCTCCGCGTAATTCAACTCTGAGTGAAACTCCGTGGATAACACCTCATAAAAAGAGAAAAAATATAAATTAGTAGAAAGCTTATATAGTAAAAAATCTAGATGAATTTTAAATAACATATAGAAAATAATAAAGAAAATAAAGAGAGTATCCTATCATCTCTTTTTTTAATAGAAAATTCTAAAACTAAGAAGCAATGAAAAGAGGCTACTGATAGTAAACTTGGTAGAGATACTAATGCAAGACACAATATGTGGTATATTTTTCTATTATTATAAGAATTTAAAAAGTAAAATCTTAATGAATACTCATTCAAATATTTTTATTTGCCTTATGCTATTAATGTGGTGTTACTTCGAGATATCCCAATGAAGATATGCTGAAAAACTTTCGGACATCAAATACTAATATTATGAGACCTTACAAATTTAATAAGGCTACTTGGTACGTAATTTAGTAAGGGATAATAGATAGATATGATTATCTAAACCATAATTGTTTAACAATTATGGAATGTAAATAGAGATCTATGAAAATTAAATCCTACATCATGATGTATAAATGCAAAAGCAAGGCATTCTTAAGTATAATTTTTCAAGGGTGAATACCAATAATTGATTCTTAAAAGATTAAAAGATTTGTAATACCAAGCAATACTAGTATAAAATATAAAGTTTATCATAATGAAAGCTAAATCCTGGATTGCTTGGAAAACAAACATGGACACTGCATTTTATAGCTTAAGCATTAATGACAAGTAAAATAACAAATTCTATTATTACTAAAAAGTTATATATTAATATTTCAATTATATGTATCTAGTTACAATCCTATAGATAAGTTATTTATAATCATGTGTGATTTGATGCTTTAATTTATTCCTCATTGACCTAATCAATATATTAGTTTAGGAGCAATTTTCGACATCTTATGAGAACATATAATGGCATACATTCAACACAATAATTATAAAGCTCATCTAGTTATACTAGGCAAACTTGAAGTCACAAAGTGAACAAAGGTCTTTTATTTCCACGACACAAAAATATAGATACCGTTAAACACTAAAAATTCTACAATGCTTCACAAATATTGACCACACTTGAATTAGTCATGAAATAAGACACTCACAAATTATACTACTATGAAACTACAGACTTCAAGAATCTAAGCATTGCTTCATAATGCAAACATGATTTACATTTTGTAAGCAAACATGTATAGTTGTAGGTATTTTTATTTATAAAAAATAAGGTAATCACTATAAAAGATCAAGTCATAAAGTGCACAAGATACTAATACCTATATTAGGAAGTGCCTACCAAAAACATGCCAACTTAGTAAAGGTTATCAAATGAGAGGATGATTTTCATCGTAAAGAACAACCCAACTCACATTTAAACAAATCACCTAAAGTTGGAAATTTACACCTTTCATATAGTCATGTGACACAGAATCAGAAGCTAAGATGTTTATGATCTGCTAAACCTAGAACTTATCTATATTTATACTACTTTTAAATTATATGACCACAAGCAGATAGTAACTAGAAAATAGGGAGCATGATTTTTAATTGTTAGAATGTATTACTTGCAGATTCAATAACAAGAACTATTTGTTTCAAATATGCATAAGTGAAGAATGTAATATGCAAAGTCATACTATAATAAATATCAAAATAAAAATGAGAAAGTGAGTAAAGCAACCTTTAAACACCAAGCAGTAGCAAATAATAAAATGAACACAACAAACATACCTTTAAAGCATGAATCTGAACAGTGACAGAACCAAAATAGAAAAATGAAAAGTAGATGCTCAAATCTGTACTTATGCTCAGACAGAGAAAATACAACCACATCACGACTGCAAAGCACCGATTGCAACTGTGCCTGTGGCATTGACCACGCTAAGAGACGAATGCCTTTATTTCTACGCATCACATATTTGCTAGAAATTTATATTATTAAGAATAAATCTGGTTTCCAAACAAATAAACTATTTAATGAACGATATAAAATTTAAATGGATTGAATCCACTTTAAAACATCCGAAGGTAGAAGACAAAATTAAAAGATAGTTTTGATGAAAAAATTCCTTATAGCAGGTTAACCTATGATGACCTTATAAGTTTTATAAATATCACAAGACTTGAATTATGTAAATTATGAAGCTTAAAAATCAACTTAAGAAGAATAATAAATATCAAAAAAGAAATATGAAGCTTTTTTCAAGATTTTGGATACATCAAGTTGTCTGCCTTCAAAAGAAGCATCCAAATGAAAATTAAAAGAAGACACAAGCACTATAAGAATAAATTTGAAAACATCATTACAGAAAAAAAAATTTAATAGAGCATAAACAAGATGCCAACAAGGGTAGCCTCAAGGAAATAGTGATAAGTGTTGGAATTGTGGAACATTTGGCCACAAGGCTAAAGATTGTAAGGCCCTAATAAAAAGAAAGATAAGATCAATATGTTGGAACTTGAAGAGCCAGAACTAAAAGATGAATTATATTCTATTCTTGATGAACATAGAATAATTCTCCCTGAAGAAAGTTTCTGTGATGAAGATCAGCTTAATATAGCATATAGTTCTGACAATAGTGACTCAACTAATCATTGTGGATGCACGGAAGCCGTCCCCCTTTTTGTGATAGCCACTCAATAAATGTTACTACCAATAATAACAAGAAAATATTCTTTAATATGATTGATCATATTGAGGATAAATATCTTAAAAAGAAAATATTTAATAGAATTAAAAATATTTTTATTTTCAATCTTAAATTTTCAAGTATAATTAGTTGAAGTTTAGATATTTAAGTTTTTAATAAATTTAAAGAACAAAAGTCTAGTAGAACGGTACAAAGATCTTCAAACCAGTTATTACATATTAAAAATGAAGTTAAAGAAGTTGCAGAAAAGACTTAACAAGCTAGAAGAAATAGATGCCCTTGCTAATAAACTATTAAATGAACTAGAACCGATGCAAGGATCTGAATTATATCAATCCAAACCAGGAGAAACATCAAAATTAGAAAAAGGTGAAGAAGAAATTGAGTCTCTAGAAAGCCATCTAGAAGGTAAATCAGGAGTAAAAACTATTGCAATAGTTAAAGCCCAGAGCTATACTTATCACATTGGTTATAAATAAAAAATATGCTATTCACAAATTGCATTGTTATTAGACAGGGTGGGACCAAAGGCGCATTATTGAAGGGGGAATAATCTCTACTAAGTACCTTGAAAAAGTACAACGCGGTTATTCTCCGCGATAGGAGAAAAGCTCAAAATAAATTATAAACTTATAAGGCACACATATGCCCAATAATGGAATCTGCTTTATTAATGATTTTGTAATAACTAAGGATAAGCAGAAGAAATAATATTAGAAACCCCTTTTATAACCCAAATAAAACCCTATGTCGCTGATTTAGATGACATATACACCACTACTCTAGGAAAAGAGATCATTTTTCCATACCTAAATAATATGTCAAAGAAGAAAGTGAATTTATAAAAAGAAAAAACTCTCTTTAGAATAAATCTTCTTTCCAAACAAATAAACTATTTAAAAAGAGCGAGATAGAATTCTGGATTGAATCTGCTTTAAAACATCCGAAGGTAGAAAGCCAAAATTAAAAGCCTACAGAATTCATAGAACGAGAAGTCTGTTCAGAATTTCCTAATGCCTTTGGGATAGGAAACGCCATATTGTTGAGTCACCACTTTATATTGAGGGTTCAGCAGTAGGAGAATATATCCCTACTAGGAACGAGACCCTCTTCAAAATGAATCAAGAGTTAATGGAACATTGTAAGAAATCAATGATTTTATTAAAAAAAGATTATTAGACCTTCCAAGTCCACCATGATTCGACATTTCTATGTCAATAATAGCGCGAGGAAAAAAGAAGAGGAGACCCCAAGGCTAGTCATAAATTATAATCCCCTTAACAAAATTTTAAAATGAATCAGGTACCCAATACCCAATAAAGAGATTTTATTAAAAGGACATATAAAGCAACATTCATAGTAAGTTCGATGTAAATCGGGATTTTGGAAATATAAATAGCAGAAAAGATAAATATAAAACAACTTTTAATGTACCTTTTGAAAAATATGAATGGAATGTAATGCCATTCGGATTAAAAAATGCACCGTCTAAATTTCAGAATATAATGAACAACATATTTAATCCACAGAGTCATATTTCTATAGTTTAAATAGATGATGTATTTAATATATACTCAGAAGATATTGACCAACATTTCAAACATGTCAAACCTTTTCAAAGGTTGTTAAAAAAAATTTGCAAACTTAAATAAAGATAACTTAAAAATAAAAAAATTAAGTTAATCCAGACTGCTATTAAATTTCTTGGTCATGACTTATATCAAGGAAACTATAAACCCATTGGTAGAGCCATAAAGTTCTCATCCAAATTTTCAAATGAGTGTTGATTAAACTAAACTTCAGAGATTCTTAGGACGTCTCAATTATGTTGCAAATCTTATTCCAAATATAAGACAAGTTTGTAAGCCTCTTTATCGAGTGTCTTAGGAAGGATCGAGTCCCATGAGGTGTTACACCCACGTAAGTTTCTAGCACTTAGTAGGAGACGAGAAGTTTGTCCACCGCCTTAGGGGGTATGACTTGCACCTGGTGCCCTACTGGGACCTGAACTGCTAGACTGCTGAGCCTAAGCACTTCTGGTGCCTGACTGGCTTGCTTTGGATTCAAGAAACGACGGGCTATATAATGACATGCATCTGACCTCCGGCCGACTAGGCCTATATCAACCCACCTGTAAGCAAACAACAGCTAACCAGAACAACAGTAGTATGAAGGAACCTATGCAGGCCGACAAGGCTACCATGCTGTCCTAGTTACTTCTGAATCAAAGCAGGGAGTAGCTGCTCGTTACGACAAGGTCCCCACTACCAACTGAACGAGGTATCACGTGACCGTCATAAGCAACTAAGACATACACACAGCCTCACACGACCGGTATAGCTAACCACAGGAAAATATACAGTCTGCAAGCCTCTAAGAATACTGATAATATGGTCGGGATAGGGCCCCGGCCTACCCGCATGCGTACAACAAAAGGATAAACCTCTAGCTATCTGGCTTCGGATGACTGGAGCTGATGACTCTGTATGCTGGCTGGAATGCGAGGGATCGACTCCTCGTCTCTGAGTACCTGCAGATAAGTAATGCAGTGCCCCAAACGGGCGTCGGTACCCTGATGCGAGTATGTAAAGCAATAACTGAAAAATATCTGAAAACAACAATACAAGCGATGGGCTTGAAATATAAGAAATGGCTTGGAAACTAACTAGAAATATGAATCTAGATTGTTTTCAACTATGCTGGAAGGTAAGTCATACCTGGAAATGTATCGCTCTACTGTCGATCTACTCGTATCTAGCGTAACATGGCATAACATAACATAACATAACATAGCATAGCACACACACAAACCCCACCCGACCCCCATACGCCGGGAGGCCACAATCAACACGCAATCTATACCCCTACCCCAATTGTCCATCTCCTACTATAATAACTATAAGCATCCTGCCGATCCCTGGGTATGCACTTGGGCTCGGTGAGCGCCCTGACTATAACTGTACACAGTCCGGAGGGACTCCTGGAATCAACACCCGGGCGTACCCGCTCGGCAGAGTGTATAAAAAGACAACCAAGGAAAAATATGGAAACTGGCATCCATCTTCGTCCCTGGGGGATGACATACCCTCCGTAGAGCGATGTATCCTCGCCCTCTGGCGGACGAGTTGATACAACTACTAACCCTGGGGCGATCATGGTGCTGGTAATCCAGCCCAAAACAATACAGTCGGAGTCTCAACTAGTAATACTAACTGCGTATACCACATACGAAACTGTGACAATAATGTGTATGTATATACTACATGCTAAAACTAATGATAGTGATATGTATGTACTTAATACATGCTGAGACAGATAATGGTATATATCAAATCTTCTGTCATACTGTCTTGAGTCTATCTTGAGCAGATATAGTTTTCTGCTGGGAATCATGCTGTATAACTGAGTTCATAGTAACATGATTTACTACTTCTAACATGCTTTCTAAACTTCAGCTGAGTCTAATACTGAGCAAGATATAGTTTTTCTGCTGGGAATCATGCTGTATAACTGAGTTCATAGTAACATGATTTACTACTTCTAACATGCTTTCTAAACTTCATTTTAGGCTACCATTCTATTTCAAAAATACCTTACAGGAACTTATATTGCTTTACCAAGTTTCGACTAAACACGATAATATCCTAACATACTTTACTAAATCACATACTGGGCAGGCTGTACTGTTTTGTCACTTCCTACTAGAATTTGCATCGTGCTAGTAAGTTTCACGCTACACATTACATGATGTTTATAACATCGTACTAAAATGCATACTAAACATAATATGCGGCTTCTTAAACATTCTACTGACACTTGAACTATTTTACTATACCGAAACTACTAACTTGCCGAAGAAACTAGCTTTACATACCTCCATTTCTGATTTCCAAGCTAATTGGCGTAATTCGGTCAATATTCCGCTATTTCTCCCAACTGCATCCATATATATATATATATATCAATTAGGACAAAATACATT
>JACEIK010001627.1:242350-256007 GCA_018107945.1 Datura stramonium | reverse complement strand
GACGAAAGTTCCAATCCATAGGCAATAATTCTTGACTAGCAACCGAAGGAAAGATTAACTGAATTATATCGATAAATTACTTCCCTGCATGTTCGTTTTAGCCTCAACTTGCTCATTACTATAGTTCAGACTCACTTTATAATTTTGTCTTAGATTTGTATAAATTAGGAAACCCAACTCTCAAAATCCTGTTTAAATTGTTGTCTACATTCTTAAAGATTTAGTCATTAACACTTGAGTTAACTATTTACTGAGTTCAGTCCTTGTGGGATCGATACTTGGCTTACTTAAGCCATTTTACTACTTGTTCGACCATGTGCACTTGCGTGTAGTTACAAAAGCCGCGAACACATGCTCTCTACTTTAGCCCATTTGCATTCCTTCCTTTCTTTATTCATCTTCTTCCTCAGACTCTCTTCTCCAGCATCCTCAGCAGCTCTTTTCTTTCCCTCATCTCCAGCAGCTATCGTCAGCTCCCAATAAGCTGCCAAGTTAATCTCATCATCAAGCTCTTCCATCTAAATCTGGAAGAGTGGGAGCTTCTATAATTGTCGGTTGTCATGATGACAACTCGACTACTTGACTCTGAAGAGCCCCCAACTCCTCACGGAGACTGCTGGTGTCCATCTGCTCTGCCATCCACACATTAAAAAGGCTCTCAAATCTATCCAAGCAAGCATGTAGAGCCTGTGTTGCTGCATCTATCTCCTCCTTGACCCATGGCTTTACGTTTTCCATCATAGCCTGAATCTTTCGCTCCGCCATGGTTAACCGTTTGGCCAGCTTATGGAGGAAGTCATGAGACACCAAAATATGCCCTTCTGGTGTCTGAGTCTGTAGGTTAGGTTGTGGTGCAGGGAGATGACTCTAAATGACCAGTATCTAGAGCCGGTATCTTGCTCTACTCCTATAAAGTAGGGACATTCACTTGTGCGTCCCCTGCTGGATGGACTGCTGGAATCACGGTTGGAATCCTAGATCAACATACCTGGTTTATCTCATCCCCAATAAGGCCTATGTCTGCAATCCTATGGCCTCAAATTAGCCGCTCCTCGCCCTATCATATTGGCACCCCTACCTTAGTGCATAATCTAAATACAAGACTCGGGAATGGGATAGTAGTGCTCACCCCCACCGCCCGATCTCGCATCTCCTCTGTGATGATCCTCGGAATGTTGATGGGCTAACGGTACACGAGGCATGCCACCAAAGTTGTTCTATCAGCACTCAATGTATTATTGGTGACTATGGGTGTTGACCGGTGGCGTACTAGTGTCCAACAGGCTTTTTCTATGAAATTAAGTGAGTTCTTTGTCACCTTCTTTCCACAAGTAACCCGTTCCGCTTCTTCCGTATTCTCAACAATCACCCCTACCAACCATTGCAGCTACCTCTTCCTTTCCTGCAAGCCCAGATTCCTGATCTTCTTCATTGCCTTCACCCTGTAGTCATACTCAGGCATCATCCGTGTAGGAACGAACTATTGTCCATAGAGAACCCGAGAGATAGTCTGCTTTGATATGTCTATCTCTCGTCCTCGGACCATCACACTCTCTAGTTAGGGCTGGTCTTTTATTTTCTACCTCTCCTTTGCCTTTAGCTCCATGGTGACCAAATAGTTGGCGTAGAACTCCCGGACCAATTATTCTGTATACTAAGCTGGAGTCTTAGCTATCCACTCGAAACCATAGAAACTAAATATCCACTTCATCTCCTCAACTTCATTCAGTGAGTTTGTGAGGATTCGTGGCTCTTTCTGGATGCTCCACCTTGGCTTATTCTTGGCGGTTAAATAAATTCCCTGCTCATAAATCTCTCTAGCTCTTGGCACTCTCCAACGGACTGTACGATTCTCTCTAGGTGGTGTCTATTCTTGTGCAGCATCTGGGGCCTCCTTTGATTCATCGCTGCAACTTAATTCACCTGATTGGGTCTCCTTAGACCCTTCTTCTGCATTTGAGTCGTTTCCCGACTCCTGATTACCTCCTCTAGCTCCCTTTTCAGACTGGGGAGCTTGGGCAAATATGGAAATGGCTGCTTCAGCTTGTGCTCTTCATTTCGCACTAGTGGTTCTGGTTTCGTCAGTGTTTGAAGTGTCTACTTGGTAATCCTCAACTGAACCACTAAGGGAGTTGCCTGCTTGCCCAGCCTCGAACTAAGATGTTTCATCAATTAATGCTCTCCGAGCTATTGCTTTGGATGCTTTTTGTTTCATTGTCTTTGTCCCTGTAGAGAGGCAAGTCTGAATTCCATATTTGAGAAAAAAGAACAAGAAAAAATAGTCTCATATTTTTATCACTGTTGACAGTATGGGTCGTACCCTGAAGGTACGACTCGTATGAAGACCTAGTAATTTTATGTATATTTCACAGCTCACAGGTACCATTCATATCACGAAGGAACGACCCATACCCTGAGTCATCTCATGAAGCCTCACACTATGATTTCCTCTTTATTTTTTCGCGACTCGTGGTATGACCCGTAGGTCGATTCCATGAGTCGTAGGAAGGATTCTTCTAGTTATCCCTATTCAGTTCTTTGGTACGAATGCTCAGTACGACTCATAGTGCGAAATTATGACCCGTACTGTGTCTCATACCATTTTCATGACTTAATTGATTTTATTCAGTTTTCAGGGGTTCTTTTTCACAATTTGGGTACTTAGATTTCCCCAGGTCTAGGCATATCATTCAATCAATTAAACACTACTCATCCCTCCCCTTTTTAATCACTACATGTAACTCATCACGACAGGTTTAGGACCTAAGTTCATCAACATTACAAAGTATTTCCAGTCAAAAAATAGTTTACCAACACCCTGATCCTTGTCTTTTCTTTCAAATTTTTTCGAGCATAGCTACTAACTCACAAGGGTTTTGGCACCATCACTTTCAGTATATGAGTGTTATCAACATTCAAGGAAATACACTTACTTGATAGATGTTTCTTCAACTGGTAATCAACGTCTTAGGGTTGAGAGAACTTGGTTTGAACAAGAAATTGCTCGATTCTTCTGTGGTTTTTGAGTTACGGGTGTGGGGGAGGTGAGTGCAAGTCGTGATCGTGTGTTGTTTGCGTGGGATAAGGGTTGGTTTAGGTATGGTATTTAAATAGGTAAAGGGCAGATTTAAAAAAACCTGGGCTGAATCGGGTAATATTAATGTTTTTGACCCATCATGACTCGTACCACGAGTCATAGGAAGTACCCATGACTCATCCCCTGGACCCATGCTTTAGAAGACTTAGAAACTTACTTGGGAACCTATGATTGTATCTTACGACTCGTACCTTGATGGTACGGGTTATACTATGACTCGTAGGTCTTCATCTCCTATGAGTTGTTTAGTGCACTGGCACAGTGAGTACTACGACCCATATACATGCATCACGAGTCATCGGACCAACCGTACCCTGAACTTCTCTCTAAAGAAACTCTCTAAAGTTTACCATGCCTCCTGCTATGGCTCATACAAGGCTTTCACGAGTCGTACTGAGAGTTGTAGAAGTTGCTTTTCCAGTAGTTTTATGCCTCCTTTATTTGTTTACCCTACATATTTAAACACACATTTAGTTCAATTATTGGGTTGCCTCCCAAGAAGCGCTTGATTTAACGTCGCGGCACAACGCAGGTGGCCCGATTACTCAGACTTCACCAAGACACCACTTGGGTTGCCTCCCAAGAAGCGCCTGATTTAACATTGTGGCAAAATGCAAGTCTCTTGACTACTCAAAATTCATCAAGTGACTCATATTCATCTTCTGGTGCAGAGACGCTCAATTACTTAGGTTGCTACATTGACTGGTAGATGTTAAAGGTGACCTCTTCTTTGTTTAGTCTGAATTTTAACTAGCCTACCTCCACATCTACTAGGGCCCTCCCGGTTTCTAGGAATGGTCGCCCTAAGATGATGGGGACCTCATAATCAACCTCGCAATCCAAAATCACAGACTCTGCTGGGAATATAAATTTGTTTGCCTTGACAAGCACATCAAATAGGATCCCCACTGGCTTTTTAACAGTTTTGTCGGCCATCAATAGCCGCATCGTGGTCGGTGTGGGAGCTCCCAAGCCCAATTTCTTAAATAGTTCCAAGGGCATCAAGTTGATGTTTGCTCCCAAATCGCAAAGCACCCTTGCAAACTCGACATTTCCAATAGTGCAAGGTATAGTGAAAGCACCTGGATCTTCCTACTTCTAAGCTAGGACCCTTATAGCTATGGCACTACAGTGATGTAAATTCTCTCCCGACTCATAGCTTACAGATCTCTTCTTAGTCACCAAGTCTTTCATAAACTTCGCATATCCCAGCATTTGTTCCAATGCCTCCACCAATGGTATGTTCAAAGATAATTGTTTAAGAATTGAAAAACAATTCTGGAACTTACCATTTTCTGCCTTTTTCTTCATCCTTTGAGGCAATGGTGGCGGTGTTCGCGGTATAGCCTTGTAGATTTGAGTTGCTCCTTGGTCAATGTTGGGTTCTTCTTCACCTCTTGGGGCCTCATCATGCTCAGCGCCCTCTGTCTTAGCAATCCTCTCATTCTCCTCAATTATGCTCTCTTTCATCCGTTCAACTACAACCGAAAAAGGGGGTCAACTATGGTCTTACCACTCCTAGTCATCACCTCTATGCAATGGCATCGTTCTTTGGGTTTTGGATGATGTTTCTAGGTAGTGTACCCTTTTTTCTAGGGCTCATTGATGCTGAAAGTTGCCCAAGTTGATGTTCGATCTGCTTGATGGTTGTAGCATGAGATTCCAATTTCTGACTCATACTTGATATGTCACTTCAGATCTCTTTCAATTAATCATCAATGGACCTCACCTTTTTCAGCATTTCAGCCATCATTCTCTCCAACTTAGACTGGCCAGCCTCCCCCTCTCATGCATTGGGAGGCACACAAACTCCAGCTCGGTCATTGCGGTAGCCATCGTTTCTTCTCCAGTCACCATCGTGCTCACGACCGCGTCTTCTATCTCTGTACCCATTTCGGTTGTAGTTGTCTCTGTATTGGTTCCGACCTTGGTTTCTAGAACCTTGGAACCAATTGTCTTGTCCAGATGCTTGGGCGTTGGCTCGAAAACCTGCCACTTGGCTATCCAGGAAATTTGCCTCTTCCTCAGAATCCGAGTGATCTGCTCCTGGCTCCATTAATTGAGTTCCCACTTCATTTACCTTTTTCTCTCCTTCTCCAATGATGTATTTTGTTAGAAAGTCCAATGATGTGTGCATATGAGCCAACTCCTGGTCGCGTTCTCCTTCCTTCCTACGTTGGTCTACAGTCAAACCAATAGCATATATACCGACCGCTGCATCAGCCTCCCTCGTATGCCATGCCCTATTCGTCTTGGTCACTTTGTCAAGGATAGTAGTAGCTTGCTCCCAGGTGTGACTCATTAATGCTCCTCCTGCCACTGTTTCTACTACAGCTTCTGTGCTATTATTTAGGGACCTATAAAAAATATCCAACAAATTGTCATCTGGGATCTTGTGGTTTGGGCACTTTGTTAACTTCTTTTTGAACCTCAGCCAGGTTTCATGAAGTGCCTCTATCTTGATTTTTTGGAAGTTGTAGATCTCATATTTTAGCTGTAACATTCTGGAGGGGGAAAGAATCTCTACAAGAAGGCCTGTTTAAGTTCCCTCCAGTTGGTTATGGAGTTTTTGGGGAACTCTGATAACCATAAAGTGGCTTTCCCTAATGGAGAGAAGGTGAAAAATTCTGAGTCTTATAGCATCCTGGCTAACTCCGGGAAACCTGTACGCCTTGCATATTCCCACGAAGATCCTCAAGTGCAGGTTGGCGTCATCCGTTGCATGACCATTGAACACCCCTTTCATGCTTAGCAATTGAATCATGGTGCTCGTGATATTGAACTTGGCCCCAACGGGCAGTGTTGGGGGCACAATTTCTCCAATTGACCCAACTTTATTGATGTCTGGATCCTCATCATCGAAGAACCGAGGGGAAAGTCTATAACCTCTATTGCCCCTCTCGTTTCGACCAGCATTAACTACTTCTTCTCTAACATCTTCCTCATCCTGAAGTGTAGCTTGCCGAGCTAGCTCAGCTTGCCTAGCTTCTTCAGTTATGTGGGCATCTCTTTGTTCCTGGTTTTTCATTCTATGCAGTGTTTGTTCAATTTTTGGGTTCAATGGAATCATGGGATCTCCACTATGCTGAGTTCTTGGCATTCATCGGAGAATAGCCTATGGGTATCAAAAAAGAAAAGAAAACATAATTAAGGAAATAACACCAAAAAAGTCAAATACAAGCAAATAATCTAGTCTTAGTTGTATTCCCCGGCAATGGTGTCACTTTTTGATAATGCTCAAAACATATCCCCTACCAAAGCATGAAGAGGACGTTGTCAATAAAGAACCTAACTAGAGGTTGGGGTCGAGCCCACAGAGAATATGGAAGAGCTAGACTACTGCCTGTAAGTGAACTTTGTTAGGTACTTACTCCAAAGTGGGGGGGGGGGTTTAAAGAGAATAATAACTAAAAACAATGATTAGAATTATGTTGTAAAATCAAGAATTAAAACAAACTAGGGTTTGTGTTCCCCATGGGTTCATAACTGCTTCGGGTATACACAAGTGATTAATTCCAATGCTTTACTTGTAGGACTGATAACTGGGGTTCATCCAAACTACTGGTTCGTCCTTATTTGATGACTATACTCAATCACCGGGTCAGGTCTCATGAGCGATTGCAAACTAACCGTTATCAATTTGTCCCAAATAAATCTATCCTGCGACCACATCTCAAGTTAATACAATGATCATCAAGACCAAGGCTTTGTTGTAATTCTCTTTTCCAAATCTCTACCTCTCTAGGCTCAAGCAAGTAAAGAATTCTGGCAAGTCCTAACATTGTACACCGTTAAGAAACGTTAAAGTGTAAAGAGAAAACAATACAAGTGTTTTACATTGATTTTGACTCACTTTTGTTCAACCCTAGCTCATTAATCCACCATGGTTCCCACAACCCTAGCTATGGAGGTTTTAGCCTTTCATAGTTGCAAGGTTGTGATTTGCATTCATAATTAAATACATAAATCAATACTTACAAGCGTAGATGAGAGAAAAACTTTGTTGACTAAATCTGGAAATTATCAATAACAGTTCATAAAATCAAGAAGAATCTCAAGAAAAGGTTGATCACAAGTTAATCAACTCAATTCTATTTTCTCTCGTGATTGTCTAACAAAAACTATGTCTAATGAAATCTGATCTTCTATAATGAAAATAAAACATAACGTATTTATACAAACATTAGAATCCTTTTCCTAAGCTAACAGGGTAAACTTCCATATCTTCTATTGCACAAGCCACGACCCGTAGTAGGCTTGTACGGGGCGTACCTGCTATCCGTAGGTCTTCAGCTTCCTAAAATCCGGCTAAGTGTTATGCCTTTGTATGACTCGTTCCAACTTCCTATGAGTCGTCCCTTGCATCCGTGATTTGAAGATGGATATTCTGAATTTTATCACAAGTGTGTTGGTACGACTCGTACCTTGCTTCCACGACTCGTACTTAGCTATCCGTACCCAGAGTCATCCCTTGTGCGATTTCTCTGAATATTTCCACGACTTGAAGTTACGGCTCGTACCATGCTCATATGGCTCGTACTGTGAGTTGTGGATTGCATCTTTCTCTGCTCAACATTCTAAATATTTCCACGAGTCTTAGTACGATTCATACCATCAAGGTACGACTCATACTGAGACTGTCATTTTGGCTCTTTTTCTATCCTTTTAAGCTTCTTTTGCACAATATTTCTCCGACACCTAATTTTACCTGAAAACACAAGAAAAGTACCTCATATCCATATAAAAATACCTACTTCCATGTTATTTTCTTTAGTTTTGAGCGTTGAAAGTGTTGTAAATTCACAACACATCAAGGGGTTTCTGGGGTTCCCACTTAACGACTCACACCACTAGTCATTGTTTCTGACGAAGACTCGTTGGTTGAGTCGTGGGGTCCTAGAGAAGGGATTCTGAGATGGGGACCAACGAGTGACAGGACGACTCATTGTTTCTCACAATAGGTTGTTCCTTGTCCCATGGGTTCTCGGCTGATCAAGTAAGGATGACCACGACTGACACAACGAATCATTGGAGCTGACCATGACTCTTTGTCTTAGTCATTCTGAGACAAATTTTATGGTTTTATTCTAGATTTTTCTTGCAATGTCTGAGTCTGGTCTAGGAAAATTTCGGGGTGTTACAAGTACAACAGCATTCAGTTGCAGATTTTGTAGGACATCCTTTTTTAATTTTTCAAGCACAAAACAAAGGAAATTAAAAAGGCTCTATCAAGGTGGAGCAAAGATACTTTTGGATACATATTTAAGCATATTATTATAAGAGAGGAATTGGTAAAAATCAAGGAACAATTGTTTGAAGAAGATCCTTCACCAAATAATAGAATGATTTTGCAGTAGTCTCAAGCTGAGTTAAAGAAGTATCTCCATTATGATGAAAAGTTTTGGAAGCAGAAAGCTGGAGTTACATGGTTTGCAGAAGGTGACAAGAATACTAGATTTTTTCATAAGCTAGTTAATAATCGAAGCAAAAAGTTATAGATCAAGAGGATTCAAAATTCAGCAGGACAGTGGCTGGAAGAAGACACAGTAATAGCTAATGAGGCAGTAAAGTACATTCAAGACCAGTTCAGTAAGGAAATAGAAGTTACTGAATTTTATCTATTAAATCACATTCTAGAAATGGTGAATCACAATGATAATGAGGCATCATGTAAGGCTCCAACTATGGAGGAGGTGAGAAATGCAGTACTTGTACTAAATGGATCAAGTGCAAGTGGACCAGATGGGTTAACAAGTTGCTTCTATTAGTCTTGTTGGGATATTATAGGGGAAGATATATTAAAGGTAGTCACTGCCTTTTTTGCAAGGGATATTGTTCCTAAAGCCATCACTCATACTAACTTGATTTTATTACCTAAGAAAGATATTATTCAATCTTTATCATATTTAAAACCTATCAGTTTGAGAAACTTTATTAACAAGGTTATGTCTAGGGTAGTACATGGTAGGCTGGATACAATACTGCCCAAGATTATATCCACTAATCAATTTGGATTTATGAAAGGAAGATGTATTATTGAGAATTTTCTCCTTACCCAGGAAGTTGTTGAGAATATTAGGAAGAGAAGAAACCTTGCAAATGTATTTATCAAGTTGGATATGGATAAGGTACATGGCAGAGTATTGTAGCTATATTTATGCAGAGTCATGAGAAAAATGGCATTTAAGGAGATATTTATTAAAATGATCTAGAGACTGATAGCCAATAATTGGTATTTTGTACTAACTAATGGTTAAAGTTATAGGTTTTTTCATACTACAAGAGGAGTAAAGAAGGGAGATCCATTGTATCCTACTTTTTTTGTAATAGCTGCAGAAGTCTTATCTAAAGCTTTAAATGCTTTATTTGAGAATAGGTTATACAGAGGATATCATATGCCTAAATGGAGTGTAAATCTTAATCATTTGACCTATGCAGATGGCACTATCATATTCACATGTTCTGATAAAAAGTCTATGAAGTTGATAATCAACACCCTTATAGAATATGAGAAGATATCAGGTCAGCAGATTAATAGAGCAAAGAGTGCATATTAATGTTCAAGAATGATACAACTGAACATATTGAAGAAGTAAAACATCTCACTAGTTTTGTATATGGAGAATTTCCTTTTAAATACCTTGGATGCCCCATGTTCATTCTAGAAAGAAAGAAACTATTATAGTGAGCTTATTAAGAAGGTAAAACAAAGGATGCAAAACTGGAAAGGAAGGTTACTATCTTTTGGAGGAAAAGCAGTACTGATTAACAGTGTTCTTCAGAGTATGCATGTATATTTGTTGTCCACATTGTCCCTTACTAGCAATGAACCTCCTAAAATATTTGTAAGTTTTTTTGGAGTACCAAAGAAGAAGTCAAAAGCAGGCATTGGGTTGCATGGCATAAAATTTGCTTACCTAAAGCAGAAGGTGGCCTTGGATGCAGATTCCTATTTGATATTTCCAAAGCAATATTTGCAAAGCTATGGTGGAAATTCATAACAACTAGGTCCTTGTGATCTAATTTTATGTGGAATAAGTATTTTTAAAAATACATCCCATCTTTGGTACAATGGAAGGGTGGATCACAACTATGGAAGAATATGTTGAAAACTAGAGCAAAGATAGAACAAGAAATTTGGTGGGAACCTAAAACAGGTACAGCTAATGTTTGGTTTGACAACTGGACTAAACTTGGTCCATTATGCCAATGTACGCCTCAAAGTCAGATTGATGAAAGAATTGAGGACATTAGCCGCTTCATGGAGAATGGTTTCTAGAATATATTAGAATTACAACAACATTTAGCACACCATATTACAGATCATTTAGTTAAGAATGTGGAACTGGTAAATATTTTTGATCAGTGGGATACACCTAAATGGATGGCTACCAGTTTTGGGGAGTTTACTGTGAAGAGTGCTTAAAATATTCTAAGACAAAGAGATATTGAACAGGTGACATTCCAGAAGATGTGGATAAAAGGCCTACCATTCAAGGTATCTTTCTTGATGTGGAGATTATGGAAAAAATAGTTCTAGTGGATGCAATTGTGGCAAGATGTGGAGTGGATATGATTTCTAAGTGTATATGTTGTGAAATATCTAACATATAAATCATAGATAACCTGTTTTTACTAAGACAGTTTGCTCAAGATGTATGAAGAATATTTAATAATGCAGCAAGGATTTTGGGACCTTTCCTACATGTTAATCAAACAACTCATCTCTGGTGGAATGTAAGATGTACTCCTAAAATAAAGCCATTGTTCCAGGAAGCTCTGACCATTATTGTATGGAAAATATGAAAATGGAGAAAATCAAAGATTCATGGAGGGAATATTACTAAGAATAAGGTGATTTATGATATTAATTGGAATTTGCAAATGTTTGCAAAGCAATTATATCAAAGTTTGGACAGCATTCCTATTGGGGACATATGGTTTTGTTTCTAGAAGAGTATAAACCAGAAGTAAGATGCAAGAGAGTTACATGGTCAAAACCTGCAGTTGGACGGTTTATGTATAACACAAATGGGGCATCTAGAAGCAATCCTGTTCCTAGCTCTATAACATTTTGTATAAGGAATTCAGAGGGAGATTTTATACATGCTAAGATGAATCAGATTGGTTACAATACTAATATAAGTGCAGAAGCTCTAGCTATGAAATGTTGAATAGAATATTTCAGGGAAAATGGAATGTTTCCACTCATAGTTCAAACAGACTCACTGTTCATGAAGAAAGTAGTAAAGGGTAACTGGAGGGTCCCTTGGAAGATTAATAGTACTTTCATAAGAATTAAACAAGCAATATCTGGAGGAAAACATATCGTAATGAACACACTAAGGGAGGGCAACAAAGTGGCTGATTTTTTTCTAACCTATCTTGTGATTTTGTATGTACCAAGGAATTCATTAACTATCAAGAACTACCAGCTAAAGAAAAAGCACTTGTCCAAATGGATAAATCACAGGTTATAAATATCAGACTGATTAGAGTACCAAATAGAGAACAATTAAAGGTCATGACATAACAACTAAGCAGCAAGAAACATCAAAGAACTAATAGGTGACAAATCAACAGATGGGTAAAATAAAAGGTATCAATATTCGAAATCTGCTCTAGAATTTCTCTACCAGATGTGTGGTATTAATCTTTTTTGAGGTTCATTCTATCAGGAGAGAAATGACACATCTTGTCATGCTTCATCTCAGGAGGCGTAATTAGAACCTATCACACTAGACCTAGGGCTGACTTAGCTGAACATTTATACCTCTAGTGCATATTAGCAACACATAATTAAGAAAATAATCAAGTTCATCTCAGTTTAAAGAAGCCCTTGGCCGACAAGGCTGTAATATAAACACTTGTACGGATATTCATCTGATCCAATAGTTCATGATAATAATGACATTTTGTACAGGTTGACAAGACCACCATATCGTCCAAATCAGATAAAATGGAAGGTAAACATATATACAAGGGTCATTAAAGCCGCCAAACTGCCCAAACAAAATAATAAAGCCAACATGGCTAGCAACATACTCATATACAATCCAATTATCTACAAGCCTCTAAAGGGCAAATACTTGGCCGGGATAGAGCCTAGACCTACCAAAAAAGAACTATACAACAAAAGATAGGAAAACCTCTAAAGTATGGAAATTCTAGAAGAGAGCAGTTGACCAATGCGTTGAGCCTGAACTGTTACTGAGAAGGTCTTTGAACCTGTCTGTCAAAACCTACAGGAAAGAGTGCAGTGTGTCACGCCCCACCTTGGGAGGCATGACTGGCACCTGGTGCCCTACTAGGATCTGGACTGCTGGACTAACTGAGCCTAAGCACTTCTGGTGCCAAGCTGGCTCTAACTCTGGATTCAAGAAAATGACGGGCTATATAACGGTTGTAAACACAGCCTCCGGCCGACAAGGCCTATAGCCACCTGTAAGGATATAAATAGCTAACCAGAACAACCAACTACAAGGGATCCTATGCGGGCCGATAAGGACACTATGTTGTCTAGTTATATCTGAAAAATGAAATCAAACACTAAACTAATCTGTGACCAACAATGCCACCAACTAACAACTGAATAAGGCCCCACACGGCAAACACAAACAATATGAAACACATATATGGCCCAACACGACCGATACATCTAACCATAGGGAATATAATACAATTTGCAAGCCTCTAAGAATAATAAGATGGTCGGGACAGGGCCCCAGCCTACCCATACTTCACAATCAAAAGGAGAATGAACCTCTGTCTTTCAAGCTCCGGATGAAAGGAGTTGAAGGCTCTTTATCGCTGACTGGACTACGAGGGATCTGCTCCTCGTCTATGTGTACCTGTAGGCAAGTAATGCAGTGCCCAAAAACAGGCTTCAGTACCACTGGTACTGAATAAGCAAAGAAACAACTGAAAATAACTGAAAGTAAATAATGAAATTGATAGTAACTGGAGCAATAAGAAAGACAGACTAAAATTGACTGGAATAGTGGGTCCAAGACTAACCTTAACTATTCTGAAAAGAGTAGGAGTCCTACCTGGTAACGTGGCGTCCTACTGTCTATCTAACCATAACTAAAATAACATGACATAACATAACACAACATAAACCTTACCTGGCCCCCATAAGCAGGAAGGTACAATCATCACAATCTATTTACCCCTACCCAAGTCATACCACATCACCTAGTAACTATAAGCATCCTGCCGATCCTCTAGGTAGGCAACTTGGGCCTGCTGGGCCCCTGACTATAGATGTACCTTTGTTCGGAGGACTCCTAAAATCAACACCCCGAGCGCAAGCGCTCGACAGGGGTGTATAAAGGCCAACCATGGCAAAATATGGGGAAACTGGCATCCCATCTTCGTCCTTAGCAGACAGCATTCCACTCTGTAGAGCGACGTATCCTCGCCCTCTTGCAGATGAGTCGATAAAACTATTAACCCTGGGGCGGTCACGGAAGCTAGGTAATCCAACCCAAAACAATACAATCAAGCCTCAATTGATAGAAAATAACTACATATAATACAAACTGAATAAGATAATAA
>JACEIK010001627.1:192561-215923 GCA_018107945.1 Datura stramonium | reverse complement strand
AGCCAGGCACCAGATGTGCCTCGGCCCACCAGTTAGTAGTCCAGGTCCTTCTAGGGTACCAGGTGCCAGTCATACCCCCCAAGGCGGGGCGTGACAAACTCTGACCAACCTTAGGACCCCAGCTTTATATTATAGATTGTTATTTAGACGGTTACGATGCTTCCAAATAAGCAGCTCTGACCAATCTTAGAAAACTAGATACAGAATCCAGTCTGATAAGACTCTCACGATACTTCCAGATAAGTATTCCTGACTTAGTCTTGTTCCCCAGATTCAAGTTATCAACTTAGTAGTCAGTCTAGGACTATCCAGTGGGAGTAGGACTTAGCACTGAGCAGATCGAGGTTCCAGTGCACCCAGGTTTCCAATACTACGTTGCCACCGTAGGTTATTTTTATTTGCAAGGTATATTGGGTCCTACCGATGGGGTGTATACATCAGGCTCCACGTCTAGATCACGTGGTTATATGTCGGTTATAGACTCTCCCACTAGTCAGTTTAGTTCAGTCTCAAATTAGCCCAGTTAAGAACAGTTTTAGATAACTCAGTTCAGATCAGTCTAGTGCAGTATTTCATATCAGTATCTCAGATTTAGGGCATGTCTTTGACCATCAGACAGGGTCATTTTGACCATTTCAGTATATTCAATTTATTCAGCTTCAACATTTCAGTTGGTCATTGCATGTATTTACAGTTCAATTATGTTTATTTCCGTGTTATGGTTCTCCTACTTACTCAGTTCATTCAATGTACCGTGTTGTATTGTTTTATGATACAACTGCAGGATCTCAGTCTCATTCCTGTTAGTAGATCGCATCCAAGAGCTTTAAGTCGTACTAGTGGTGAGTCCTCATATTTCGAAGAAGATGGTTATCTTCCTTCAATTGTTTTATTTCAGTTAGACTTAGAGTTAGCTGGGAGCTTATCCCAACAACTCATCAGATAGATGGCTTTCAGACACAGACAGAGATTTAGATTTTTAGTTTTGTTTCAGTTGTTTAAAACATTGTGATTAGTTCTTTTTCATGTTTTATTTTATTATGTCAAAACTTCCGCTATGTTTCTACTCAAAATACCGGTGTTATGATAGACCGTGGGTTGACATGGGATTACTTGTGACTCCAAATAGCGTGTCTCGTTCAGGGTATAGACTCGGGGTGTGACTTGAATGGCTGGGGGAAAGAACTACAATCCCAACTTCTGAACATTGAAAGCTGAAAACTGACAGAGTGTCTGACTCCAGACTGATACACGTGACTGAATTGATTTCATGAAACATACATACATGCTAAAACATTAGAGGAACGGAGAGACATGAACTTTACTTGAAACTGAATAGGGTACTAAGGAGGAAACTGATACCTCATGCTGAAACTGAGACAAAAGGGAAAAGCTGCAGGTAAGTACTAAGGAGGAAACTGATGACTCATGCTGAAACTGAGCCAGAATGGAAAAGATGTTGGTATCTATCCATCATATCTACTTCAGCTTCCCACGTAGCTCCCTCAAAAAGTTGATTCCTCCACAAAACCTTCATTGAAGCTACTTCTTTGTTTCTCAACTTCCGCACCTGATGATCAAGAATCTCAACCGGAACCTCCTGATAGGTAAGGCTATCCTTCACACCTATTCTCTCGACTAGAACAACCAAGGGCGGGTTACTTATGCACTTCGTCAATAGAGATACATGGAAAATCGGATGTACCGAGGCTAACTCCGCTGGTAGCTCAAACTCATATGCAACTTTTCCAACTCGCCTTGGTACCCTATAAGGAACAACAATATCGAGGACTTAGTTACCTTTCTTTTCGAACCTCATTACTCCCTTCATGTGAGACACCTTCAAAAACACCCAATCGTCAACTTTAAAGTTAAGCTCTCTCCGTCTAACATCCGCATAATATTTCTGATGACTTTGAGCTATTTTCAGCCTTTCCCTAATAAGCTGGACTTTCTCCATGGCCTCATGAACTGAATCTAGCCCTATCAATGTAGCCTCACCTACCTCGAACTAACCAATAGGTGATCTACACTTCCACTTATAGAGAGCCTCAAATGGAGCCATCTAAATACTGGAGTGGTAACTATTGTTGTAGGAAAACTCAATGAGAGGAAAATGATCATCCCAACTACCTTTGAAGTCAATCACACACACTCTCAACCTGTCCTCAAGAGTCTGAATGGTCAACTCAGCCTGACTATCTGTCTACGGGTAAAAAGTCATGCTAAGCTTGACCTGAGTACCAAATCCCTTTTGAAACAATCTCCAAAACTGTGAGGTAAACTGAGTACATCTATCTGATATGATGGAAAAGAGAAATCCATGAAACCAAACTAACTCCAGACTATACAATCTAGCATAGTCCTTAGCTGAATCGGTAGTTTTGACCAGTAGGAAATGTGCTGCTTTGGTCAACCTATCCACAACTACCCATATAGAGTCATACTATCAGCTTGTACGAGGCAACCCCGTGATGAAGTCCATATTGATCTCTTCCCACTTCCAAGTAGAGATATTAATGTATTGTAGCATATCTCCAGGTTTCTAATGCTCAACTTTCACTTGTTGACAATTTGGACACTTAGCCACAAACTCCGCTATGTCCTTCTTCATGCCATTCCACCAATAGACTTCCCATAAGTCACGATACATCTTTGTGGCACCTGGGTAGATAGAATAATGAAAACCATGAGCCTTATGCAAAATTCGTTCTCTCAAATCATCAACACCCAGAACACATAAATGACCCTGATAACGAAGTACACCATCTCCCCCTTGCGAGAAGACCTCCATCTTCTGATTCTAGACAGCTTCCTTTAGCTTTACCAAGATAGGATCCTGATCTTTCCTAGCCTTAACCTCAGTCACCAATAAAGATTCTAACCCATTCTAAACAACGACACCACCATCTGTCGAGTCAATAAGGCGAACGCCTACATGATCAAGCCAATGCATATCCTTTACCAACTCTTTCCTTCCATCTTCAACGTGAGACACACTCCCCATGGAAAGCCTACTAAGGGCATCCACCACTACATTGTCTTTTCCCAGATGGTAAAGGAAACTCATGTCACAGTCCTTGAGAAGCTCTAGTCACCTCTTTTGTTGCAAATTCAGGTCCTTCTGAGTGAAGACATACTAAAGGCTCTTGTGGTCCATGAAGACATCCACATGAACCCCATACAAGTAGTACCTTCAAATCTTCAATGCAAACACCACCACTGATAACTCTAGGTCATGCGTCGGGTAATTCTTCTCGTGAGTCTTAAGCTATCTAGAGGCATGCACAATGAGCTTACCATGCTGCATCAACACACAACCAAGAACAACCGTAAAGGCATCACAATTGTCACGCCCCAAGTCTATACCCTAGAGGGGACACGGTACTTGGAGTCACAAGTGACCCCAAGTCAACCCCTAGTCTATCATGCACTGGTATTATGAGTAAAACATGCATAGAAGAAGATATAAAATAATAATATAAAAGCATTTATAAAATATAACCTGAAAACATAAAGTTTAGAACATCTAAAGTCTGAAATTTATTATGTGTCTGAAAAATCCTTCTAACTGATGAGTTGCTGGGACAAGCCCCCAGTTAACTCTAAGTCTAGTTAAAAATAATGAAGTAATTTAAAGAAATGAAATAATTCCATCGAATGATGAGGACTCACACTTCAACTACTGAGGAGGAGGATCTGAACAACAACGACTAACGGTGCTGAGTCGGAGAACCTGCAGCTGTATCATGAAACGATACAACATAAAAGTATGCGTTAGTACTTTGAATGTACTGAGTAAATGAGAGAAAACATAACTAAATGTAATTCCTGAACTGATATGACATGCCACGACCAATAAGTATACTGAACTGAACTACTAAAACAAGCTGAGATGGTCAAAATTACACTGTCCGATGGTCAAAGACATGCCCTAAGTCTGAAAGTTTTGAGTCTCAGATACTGTACTGAACTAAGTTGCTTATTCTAAAACTGGAGTGGAATGGCTAGTGGGAGAGTCTATAACCGACATATAACCATGTGATATAGACGTGGATTCTAATGTATACACCCCACCGATAGGACCCAATAAATCTTTCCAAGGTATAAAGGCATGAACTGGGTGATCACAAGACTTTGGGACCAATCAGGCCAAATAATACTGTAACCTACACAGAAAATGTAGTTCTGGGAACCTGGGTGCGCTGGAACCCCGACCGCTAGGTGGTAAGTCCTACTCCCAGTAAAAAACCTATACTGAATTACTAAGCTGATAGCTCGAAACTGGGGTCCAAGAATAATCAGGGACATATAACTGAAAGTACCCTGAGAGTCTTATCTGACCAGATTCTGAAACTGGGTTCTAGACTGTTCAGAGCTGCTTATCTGGAAGCGTTGTAACTATCTAAGAACAAATGGTAATCTGAACTGGGGTCCTGAGGCTAGTCAGAGCTATATATTAAAATATCATGACCGCCTAATGGACCAATAAACTGGATTCTTAATCTGATTTTGATAGCTGGGAGGCACCACTGACACCTCAGGAAAAGACTAAAGTCAAACTGATCAGTTGACAAATTCTGTATAGTTTTGAAGAGATTCTACGTTCTAACTGAACTGAACTACTAAACATCCAACAGAGAACACAACTCATCCCAACAACACGGGAATTCCATAATATGGCAAATATTTCAAGAATTAAGGGAAATCTCATCCGACAAGCAGTGTTATAGCTTTCTTATTTGTGTTAGGGAAAAATTCATTCTTTTCAATGGAGTATTTACTCATCATCTAGACAATAAGAAATACAAAACAATAATCAGCCGAAATTATACTTCACAAACTAGAAGGAATTTAATACGCAAATAGACTTCACTCGTAATAGGGCTTAAATTCACTTTTGCAAGAACATCAACAATTTAGGTAAGAACTATTGGAGATCATATCAATAATAAGCATGGATGTCATTCTATGTGAAACTAACGAATAACAACGTGTAATCTCTTCGTATAAGAAGGTTTTGGGGGACACAAGGGAAGAACAATTCCCTTGTTAAATTCCCACATACCTGGCTAAGAATTCCCCTGAGGAATAAGCTTGAATTTTTGAGATGAATGAGAAACTCTCGACCTTGCTCTGAGATTTCTTGAGAGACTTTTCGATATTTTTCTGAGAATGAACATGGGGAATAAGGGGAGAGGCCGTTCATTCACACTAATAGGGCTGAATTTACGTCCAAAATGATGTTGTTTAAAGATTAGGAGAGTAGGAAGTTACTAAATAGCCTTTAGAAAGTCACAGGGAAAAACTGTCAGGTGATCCTAATGGGTGACCTAACGGGTCGTGGTGACTGACCACGACTCATGGTCACACTCGTTTAATACAGCACCCAAAACACCCTAAAGGTCACCACAAGGGACCTAACGAGTCATGGTAAGTGATCACGACTCATGGTCACTTGTCGTGGACCACACTGCCCAAATTCCCTAAATATCCCCACGGGCGACACCACGACTCGTGGTAACACACAATGAGTCATGGTGAGGACTCATGGTGTACACTGCCTCACACCTTAACATATGAGCCAGGTCTGACCACGAGGCACCTAACGGGTTGTGGTGCCTAACCACGACTAATGAGGTCTTCCGTTGGGTACATTGTCTCTCCCTTTTAATTTCTCAATCCCCCTTCCCACAACTGACCTAACGAGTCGTTAGGTCTAATAACGACCCGTCAAATGAGTCGTTCTAAGGCATTTTCTGCAGTTTTTTCTAGATTTTCTGATTTAAGTCCCGGATCTAGTATTTGAGTTTCCAGGGCATTATAATATCTCCCCCTTAGAAATATTCATCCTCGAATGTTGGGAAAACACACAGGAAAGCAGGGAATAACAATCATAAGGATCAAATACTACTCATTTAACTACAAAACAGACAAAATTAGTACCCATGTTTCAACATACATACATTCAAAATCATAAAGCAAACTTAAACACATGAATTGAACACGACAACTAAATGAATTTCTAAGGCAAAACTAATACTTTAAGTTGTAACAGAGTTGGTAGAGAACAAATGCGGGTATTTGGCCATCATATCAGCTTCGGCCTCCCACGTAGCTCCCTCCACCTGTTGATTTCTCCACAAGACCTTGACTGACGCTATCTCCTTGTTTCTCAGCTTACGAACCTGATGGTCAAGGATCTGAACTGGGACCTCCTCGTATGAGAGACTATCTTTCACTCCTACACTATCCAATGGCACAATTGAAGTTGGACCACCTGTGCACTTCTTCAAAAGTGACACATGGAATACAGTGTGCACAACTACTAATTTTGAAGGTAACTCCAGCTCATAAGCTACCTTGCCAACTCGTCTCAGAATCCTTTAAGGTCCTACATATCTGGGACTTAGCTTTCCAATATTCCCAAATCTCATCACCCCTTTCATGGGAGAAAGTTTTAGATAGACCCAATCATCCACAACTCCAATTCCCTTCTCACATCAGCTAAGATTTCTGATGACTCTGAGTTGTTTTTAATCTTTCTCTGATGAATTGTACCTTCTGCATAGCTTCGTGAATCGAGTCTGACTCGATGATAGCAGCTTCACCCATTTCAAACCACCCCATAGGAGATCTGCACCTCCTACCATACAAAGCTTCAAATGGGGCAATTTGTATACTGGAGTGGTAGTTGTTGTTGTATGCGAACTCGATGAGAGGCAAATGATCATCGCAACTGCCGTTGAAATTGATCACGCACGCTCTCAACATATCTTCCAGGGTCTGAATAGTCCTCTCATCTTGCCCATCTGTCTGCGGGCGCAAAATTGTGCTGAGCTTGACTTGGGTGCCTAATCCCCTCTGAAAAGACTTCTAGAAGTGCGAGATGAACTGAATTCCTCTGTCTGAAATGATAGCTAATGGCACCCCATGAAGTCTGACTAACTCTTGAATGTAAAGTCTGGCATAGTCCTCAACTGAGTATGTGGTTTTGACTGGGAGAAAGTGAGCTGACTTAGTCATCCAGTCTAGTACTACTCAGATTGAGTCATGCTGCCGACGAGTCAGGGGTAGACTTGTAATGAAGTCTATGTTTACTTCTTTCCACTTCCATGTGGGTATGCTTATGTCCTGAGTCATACCTCTGGGTCTCTGGTGTTCCACCTTAACTTGCTGGCAGTTTGGGCACTTGCCTATAAATTCAGCAATGTCTCTTCTCATGCCATTCCACCAGTAAATATCCCATAGATCGCGGTACATTTTAGTAGCACCAGGGTGGATGGAATATTTAGAACTATGTGCTTTAGACAGTATCTGATGTATTAACTCACTGACGTTCGGTACACACAATCTGCCCTGGTAACGAAGCACGCATCTTCTCCATTGGAGAAAGCCTCCACCTCCTTCCTGAGAACCGTTTCGTTAAGTTTAAGCAGAATGGGATCTTCATCTTGTCTGGACTTAACTTCGACGACCAAGGATGAATCAGACCCACTTTGCATTACCACACTACCTTCAGCTGAATCCACCAACTATACCCCTAACCGAGCTAGTATGTGAACATCCTTCACTAACTCCTTTTTTCATTTTTTAATGTGAGACACACTCCCCATAGATCGTCTGCTTAGGGAATCAGCCACCACATTGTCTTTTCCCGGATGATACAACACATACTTATGTCATAGTCCTTTAATTGCTCCAACCACCTTCTCTGACGCAGATTTAGGTCCTCTAACTCAACACGTACTGAAGGCTCTTATGATATGTGAACACATCCACATGAGCTCCATATAAGTAATGTCTCCACATTTTTAGTGCAAATACCACCGCGGCCAACTCCAAGTCATGAGTTGGATAGTTCTTCTCATGAACTTTGGGCTATTTGGAAGCATAGGCTATCATCTTGCCCTGCTGCATCAAAACACAACCGAGTCCAACTGGGGAAGCTTCACAATAGACAACCAACCCATTTGTTCCTTCTGGCAAGTTCAAAACTGGAGCGGTAGTGAGTCGAGTCTTCAACTCCTGAAAACTCTTCTCACATGCATCTGACCACTAAAATTTCACTTTCTTCTAAGTTAACTTAGTTAGAGGAGATGCTATAGAAGATAAACCTTCCAAAAACCATCGACAATAACTAGCTATGCCTAGGAAACTCCTGATTTCTGTAGGAGAGGTAGGTCTGGGCCAATCTTTCACTACTGCTATCTTGTGAAGATCTACTTGTATTCCCTCACCTGAGACCACATAACCTAAGAAGGTCACGGAATTTAACCAAAATTCGCGCTTGCAAAACTTGGTGAACAACTGGTGATCTCTGAGTGACTATAATACTAACTTCAGGTGATTAGCATGCTCTTTCTCATTCCTGGAGTATACCAGAATGTCGTCAATAAATACAATAACGAACATATCCAGATACTTCTTGAAGACTCTATTCATCAAGTCCATGAAGGCTGTTGGGCCATTTATTAGCTCGAAGGACATCACCACAAACTCATTGTGACCATACCGAGTCCTGAATGCTATTTTCGGTATGTCACATTCTCTGACCCTTAGCTGATGGTACCCTAATCGGAGATCGATTTTTAAGAAACAACTGGCTCCCTGAAGTTGGTCAAACAGGTCGTTAATTCTGGGTAGAGGATATCTATTCTTAACTGTGACATTGTTCAGCTGACAATAATCTATGCACGTTCTGAGGGTACCATCTTTCTTACGCACAAATAGTAGTAGAGCACCCAGGGAGAGATGTTGGGTTTGATAAAACCCTTGTCAAAAAGATCTTTCAACTGCTTTTTCAACTCCTTAAGCTCAGCTGGAGACATTTTGTACGGAGGGATGGAGATAGGCTGAGTATTTGGGAGGAGATCTATTCCGAAGTCTATTTCCCATTTAGGGGGAAGTCGTGGAAGATCCTCAAGACATACATCTGGGAACTCGCTGACCACTGGAACTGACTGAATGGTTGGGGTCTCAGAGTTTGAATCCCTGAACCGAACTAGATGATACATACATCCCTTGTAAATGAGTTTATGGGCCTTAAGGTAGGAAATAAACCTACCTTTTAGGCGTTGAACTACTGCCTGACCATTCAAACACTAGTTCATTAGGGAACTAAAACTTGACAAATCTAGTTCTATAGTTAATTGAGGCATAACCGGAGTGTAACCAGTCCATACTAAGGATAAGGTCAAAATCGACCATATCTAACTCTACGAGATTAGCCAGAATGACTTTATTCAGGATTGAGACTGGGCAGTTTCTATACACCCGACTGGCTCTAACTAACTCGCCAACAGGGGTGGAGATTGAGAATGGTTCTGAGAGAACCTCTGGACTGATATTGAATTGGACTACTACGTAGGGAGTCACGAATGAAAGAGTGTCTCCTGGATCTAGGAGGGCATACACATCAAGATGATAGAGGCGTAACATACCCGTGACTACGTCAGGTGAGCTCTCTTGATCCTGACAGAATAAAATGCATAAAATTGATTTTGGTGTTGACCGCCATTTGTACTCGTGGTGTTGTCCTACTGAGCTGGTTGGCCTGCTGGAGCTGATGACGTGGTGGATTGTGCTCTCCCTCACCCCACTGACGCGCACTCCCTAATCCGATGCCCAAGCTGTCCACAGCCAAAGTAGCCCTCGCGACCTTGAAGACACTCCCCCGGGTGGTTCTTGCCGCACTTGGGGCAAACTGGATATATCTTCCAGGCACTGTAGCTCTGAGATTGAGTGCAAGATGCTACACCTCTCAAATCCTGGAAGGACCGGAAGGTTGGGGTGCTGGCTGAGCTGTGTGCTAGGGTTCTCTACTGCTGCTGCTGCTGCTGTGGGCAGCTATTACCACTAGACCTCTTGTGGTCGTAATCCGAATGGCCGGTCCTTGCCCGTTTGTTCTTTTGCTCCATATCCTTCAACTTTTCGACCTCAATCTGTTGGGCAAAGACAATCAAGCTAGAGAGGTCCATATCTTTAATCAACATCGTTGTCCTGCACCCCTTGAGGACTAGATTCGATACCCCATTCACAAACTTCAAAATGCGAGCCCTTGGCTCGGCTACCATCTCTGGAGCGTACTTAGACAGCCTGGTAAACTCTAGAGCATACTCCTCCACTATTCTTTTTCCTTGTCTCAAGTTCATAAACTCCACCATTTCTTCCTCCCTCTGCTCCAGAGGGAAAAATCTATCCAGGAAAGTTGTATGGAACTCCTCCCACTCTATCGGTCCTTCTCCCGTTGGCCGCCCCTTTTGCCACTGTTCATACCAGACCTGAGCTACCCCTTTTAGCTGGTAGGCAGCCAGATCAGAACTCTCAGAGGATCTGACACCAATAATGCGAGTAAGTTTCTTGACCTCATCCATAAACTCTTGGGGATCCTTCCCTACTTTGGATCCCTGAAAAGATGGAGGGTTCATACGGGTGAAGTCTCGCACCCTAACAGCTGCTGCAGACCCGTTAGTGCTCATTCGCACAACCTTCTAGTTCACCTGGTTGGTGACTATTTGGGACAGCAATTGAATGGCCTGGTAGATACCGAATCATCTTGAGGGGCTGTTGGGGCAGGTCTGTTGGCGTTACCGGCCCTTCTTCCATTACCGTGTCTGGTAGGCATGGTTCACTGAAACAAAATAGAGAACGAGTTAGAAGGACGTTTCTAGGTTTGAACTTTAACACACGATAAAGAGTATGAACAAATGAGAGTTTTCCTAATAACATCTCGTAGCCTCCTCGTCATAAGTGTGGCGCGCTTCACACCCATGGAAAGGACTCTACTCAATGAAGATTCCAGACATTCTGAGGATACTCTAAACCTAGTGCTCTAATACAGAGTGTTTCACGCCCCGAGTCTATACCTTGGACGGGACACGGTACTTGGAGTCACAAGTGACCCAAGTCAATCCCTGGTCTATCATGCACTGGTATTATGAGTAAAACATGAATAGTGGAAGATTTATAATAATAATATAAAAGCATTTATAAAAAGAATAACCTGAAAACATAAAGTTTAGAACATCTAAAGTCTGAAGTTTATTCTGTGTCTGAAAGCCCTCAAATTGATGAGTTTCTGGGACAAGTCCCCAACAAACTCTAAGTCTAGTAAAAAATAATGAACTAATTGAAATAAATGAAAGAATTCCCTCGAATGATGAGGACTCAAACTTCAATTGCTGACGAGGAGGATCTGAACCGCAACGACTAACGGTGCTGAGTTTGAGAACCTACAGTTGTATCATGAAACAATACAAAATAAAAGTATGTGTCAGTACTTTGAATGTACTGAGTAAGTGCGAGAAAATATCACTGAATATAATGCCTGAACTGATATGACATGCAACGACCAATAAGTATATTGAACTGAACTACTGAAATAAGCTAAGATGGTCAAAAAGACCCTGTTTGATGGTCAAAGACATGCCCTAAGTCTGGAAGTTTTGAGTCTGAGATACTGTTCTTAACTGGGCTACTTATTTTGAAACTGGACGGGACTGACTAGTGGGAGTTTATAATCGACATATAACCATGTGAGCTAGACGTGGAGTCCGATTTGTACACCCCACCGATAGGACCCAATATACCTTGCCAAGGTATAAAGGCATGAATTGGGTGATTACAAGAGTTTGGGGTCAATCAGGAAAAATAATACTGTAACCTACACTGGCAACGTAGCTCTAAGAACCTGGGTGCGCTGGAACCCCGCCCGCTCGGTGCTAAGTCATACTCCCACTAAAAAACCTATACTGAATTACTAAGCTGATAGTTCAAAACTGGGGTCCAAGACTAATTAGGGACATATAACTGAAAGTACCCTGAGAGTCTTATTAGACCAGATTCTGAAACTAGGTTCTGGACTGGTTAGAGTTGCTTATCTGGAAGCGTCATAACCGTCTAAGGACACACTATAATCTGAACTGGGTTCCTGATGCTAGTTAGAGCTATATATGTAAAATGTCATGACCGCCTAATGGACCAATGAACTGGATTCTTAATCTGATTCTGATAACTGGGAGAAACTACTGACACCTCAGGAAAAGATTGAAGTTAAATTGATCAGTTGACAAATTCTATATAGTTATGAAGAGATTCTACGTTCTAACTGAACTAAACTACTAAACAGCTAATAGAGAACTCAACTCATCCCAACAATGCGGGAATTCCATAATATGACAAATATTTCAAGAATTAAGGGAAATCTCATCCGACAAGCAGTGTTATAGCTTTCTTATTCATGCCAGGGCTAAAGTCATGCTTTCCAATGGAGTATTTACTCAACATCTAGATAATAAGAAATAAAAAAATATCATCCCAAATCACACGTCACAAACTAGACCGAATTTAATACGCAAAGAGACTTCACTCAAAAATTTAGGGCGTAAATTCACATTTGCAAGAACATCAACAATTTAGGTAAGAACTACCGGAGATCGTATCAATAATAAGCATGAATGTCATTCTATGTGAAATTAATGAATAACAACATGTAATCTCTTCGTATTCGGAAACTCATGGCTAAAACTGATAGAGAAACTATAAGAAGGTTATGGGGGACACAAGGGAAGAAAAATTTCCTTGTTTAATTTCCACATACCTGGATAAGAATTTCCCTGAGGAATAAGCTCGAATTTCTAAGATGAATGAGAAACCCTGGACCTTTCTCTGAGAGTTCTTGAGAGACTTTTTGGTATTTTGCTGAGAATGAATGTGGGGAATAAGGGGAGAGGCCATGCATTCCCACTAATATGTTTGAATTTATGACCAAAACGACATAGTTTAAAGCTTAGGAGATTAGAAAGTTACTAAATAGCCCTTAGAAAGTCGCATGGGAAAATTGTCAGGTGATAATAGTGGGCGACCTATGGAGTCGTGACTAACCACGACTCATGGTCGCACTCATTGACTACACTGCCCAGAACACCCTGAAGGTCACCACAGGGGACCTAACGAGTCGTAGTAAGTGATCACGACTCGTGGTCACCTTTCATGGACTACACTGCCAAAATGCCCTAAAGATCCCCACAGGCGACACCACGACTCGTGGTCACCCACAACGAGTCGTGGTGAGGACTCATGGTGTACACTGCCTCACACCTTAACATATGACCCAGGTCTAACCACGAGACACCTAACGAGTCGTGGTGTCTGACCATGACTCGTGAGGTCTTCCGTTGGGTACACTGTCTCTCCCTTTTCATTTCTCAATCCCCCTTTCCACGACTGACCTAACGAGTTGTTAGGTCTTATAATGACCGGTCAGGTGAGTCGTTCTGAGGCATTTTCTGTAGTTTTTCCAGATTTTTTTATTTAAGTCCTGGATCTACTATTTCAGTTTTCAGGGTATTACAACAATACATAAAAAATCCATTCGTTCCCTCTGGTAGAGTTAATACTAGAGCTAAAGTGAGTCAAGTCTTTAACTCCTGAAAACTCTTCTAACAGGCATCCGACCATTGAAATTTGACCTTCTTCAGGTTCAACTTATTGAACAATGTTGCATTGGATGAAAATCCCTCAACAGACCTCCTGTAATAACTAGCTAAACCCAAGAAGCTCCTAATATCCATAGGACTAACTGGTCTAGGCCAATTCTTCACCACCTTTATCTTTTGAGATTCTACCTGCACCCTCTCGCTTGACACCACATGGCCTAAAATGCTACTGAGTTCTACCAAAACTCGCACTTGTTGAATTTAGCAAACATTTGGAGATCCTTCAAAATCTATAGAAGAATCCTCAAATGAGTGACATGCTCTTCCTCACTCCGAGAGTGTATGAGAATATCATCTATGAAGACAATCATGAACATATCCAAGTACGACTTAAATACCCTATTCATCAAGTCCATAATAGTTTCAGGGGCATTTTTTAGTCCAAAAGACATAGTTATGAACTCATAGTGACCATACCATGTTCTGAAAGCTATCTTCGGGATGTCACTCTCTCGGACTCTGAGCTGATGATAACCGGATCTAAGGTCTATCTTTGAGAAGAACTTAGCATCCTGAAGTTAGTCAAACAAGTAATCAATCCTGGGGAGGGGATACTTGTTCTTTATTGTGACCTTGTTCAAATGCCAACAATCCATCATATTCTAAGGGAACCATCCTTCTTCTTAACAAAGAGAACTAGAGCACCCCATGGGGATTTCTATGCATGATGAAAACCTTATCTAGGAGATCTTTCAACTGCTCTTTCAAATCCTTTAGCTCGGTTGGAGACATTCTGTAAGAAGGAATTGATATAGGCTGCATATTAGGGAAAAGGTCGATACCAAAGTCAATCTCCCGCTCGGGAGGGACTCCTGGTAGATCATCGGGAAATACCTTTGGATACTCACACACTATAGGAACTGACTGAAGAGTCAGGGTCTCTGACATAACATCCTTAACCTAAACTAGATGGTACACACAACCTTTAGAGATCATATTCCTGGCCTTGAGGTAGGAAACAAAGCGACCTACAGGTATAGTTGAACTATCTTTCCATTCTAGGACACGCTCACCCAGAAATCAGAACTCTACCGTATAGGTTCTACAATTTACTAAGGCATAGAATGCATTCAACCAATCCATACTGAAGGTAACATCAAAATCGGTTATGTCTAACTCTACTAGGTTGGCTAAGGTGACTTTTTTAAGGACTATGACAGGGCAATTTTTGTACACCCATCGAGCTATAATTGAGTCACTGACTGGAGTAAAGACTGAGAAGTGTTCTGATAGGATTTTGGGACTGACTCCATAACTAATAGAAACATAAGGAGTCACAAATGATAAAGTAGCCCCTGGGTCTAACAATGCATACGCATCAAGATAGAATACTCATAACATACCAGTGACCACATTTGGAGAGACCTCCTGCTCTTGACAAGATGAGAGGGCATAAAATATGTTCTGACACTGACCACCACCAACACTAGTGGATGCACCATGCTGAGCTGAGCATGCTAATGGAGCTGCTGAACTGGTGGTTGGGTCACGGCCTCTGCTATGACCCTGTTTGGCTAAAAAGCAATCTCTAAGCAGATGTCTGGGCTTCCCACACTTTAAACACACACCTGAATGCGCTAGGCACTCTCCGGTGTGCCTCCTACCATACCTTCCATAACCCGGAATGTTGGACTCTTCTGACATGCTCCCCTGACCTCTAGAGCCTGATGCTCTACCCCTCTGATCATGCCTAGGTCTAGACGAAACACTGGCTGATGATGGCACTAGGATTGTTGACCTCTGATGGGACTGCTGATGTTGTCCTCCACCGGACCTCTGTTGGAACTGTCCATAACTCCCTGTCCTGGCCCTCTTGGCCTCTCTCTCCTTCTCCTTCATCTGCTATGCCTCTATCTACTGGGTGTATAGGACCAATCCTGAGAAGTCTAGATAAATGTTCAGCATAGCGATCCTTCACTCCTTGACCAACGAGCCTAATACTCCATGCACAAACCTGATTATAAAAGCCCTCTAATCCGCGACCATCTCTGACACATACTTGGATAGCTGAGTAAACTCCAGGGTATACTCTTAGACAATCCTGTGCTGCTGCTTCAAGTTGACAAACTCCGCCACCTTTTCCTCTCTCAACTCTCTGGGAAGAACTTATCTAAGAAGGAAGTCACGAACTCATCCCAACTCATGGGAACTGCTCCCACTACTCTACCATCCTTTTACTAGCAGTATCATATGTAAGAAACCCCTTTAGCTGATAGGAGACTAAATCTGCACTCTCTGCTCCAATCACCCCCATAATATGGGTGATCTTTTGCACTTCCTCAATAAACTCATATGGGTCCTTATCCACTTTTGGCACTACAAACTCAGGTGGATTTATCCTAAGAAAGTCTCGAACTCTAGCTGCTGTTGTTTTCCTATTCTGAAGAATATGAGCCACTGCCTACTGATTCACCTGAGCGGTCATAGCCTATGCCAACATCTGAAATTCCACTCTATACTCGGCATGAGTGGCCTACTCAAGCATAGGATCTACTGGTGTTGGTGGGGCTTGCTGATGCCCATCTCCATTGCCATTTTCATGGCCATTTCCATTTTCATTCCTTCTTCCATTCACTCGGCGTGGAGGCATATTTCTGCAAACGCGTATAGCACGAGTTAGACGGAATAGAGAGATACTTCATGGCATGACATAGAGCATGAAGGAAAGGAAATTTCCTAAAATGCTTTGTAGCCTTTTCCCCATAAGTGTGGCGTGCTTCACACCCATGGTAAAAGACTCTACAGAACATGACTTTCAGACACCCTAGGACACTCTAAACTTTTTCTTTGATACAAAGTTTGTCACTAAACTGAGACAAGGGACCTAGAACAAGGAATGGCTCCAAGTCGACCCATTGCATGAACATAACAACTAATGAGCAGAAATCAAGGAAACAATTGATATATTAAACATGAATAAGTGAAATTCTGAATAACATAACAATCATAAATAGAGTCAACACCCAATAAAGCTAAAAGTCAATATAATGTATGATAAGCCTTTAAACTATTTGGTGAGCTGATGGGACAACACCCCCAACTAGCTCTCTAAAGTTTGAAACTAAAATAGCATAATCAAAAACTAAACTGACTATCCTCAGAAGATGACAACTCACCAATAATAGGAACTGAGCTGAGCTGCGGAGGAAAGCTGGACTAACAGTGAAACTGAGTCAAATCGCTCGGACCTGTATCATGAAATGATACAACATAGAGTATACAGTCAGTATTTGGAATGTATTGAGTATGTAAGGTAAGTAAAACATGCTGACTAAATGCTCACTGAAATTATGCATATAAATATAAATCAGCATATCATAAAAGTAAGGATTGCATGCCAAAATCTAAATCTAAGACATATATAGTTATAAACTGAGTATCATATCTGAATAGAATGACGTAAAGAAAAAATAAAAATCATACGACTTGGCATAGCTGAAATCATAAGTAAAAGCTCATAAACTAATCATTGGGCAAAACTGCTATAGAACATAATATTATAAGTCATGAACACGAATAACTGAAATCATGAGGAACAATGGGAGACTCTACATAATCGACACCATCATGATAGAGCTTACATGATGCCCCAACTATCACACTCAAGTGGGCAGAGCCGTCCAAAATCTTGTCAGGGCTAAGGATGATACCATGATATCGATATCAAGTTGAGGGCCCCTTGTAGGCAGGGAAAACTCTCAAATGAGATCCCAACATAAATATATGTGTACGTTGGTGCGTATTTCTAAGATCAGAGAACCTAGGAACCCTAAGCTTACTCGGTGCTAGACACTACTCCCAAAAACAAGAATAGTGCTCCCATTGTCTTTCAACGAAGCTGAAATCATAATTATATACATAGTTTAAATTATGAACATGGGGAGTCCTGGTTCCAAACATACCATAAGCTGAATTAGGATTATTGACTCCAAACCATATCGTAAGCTGATCTTATAAAACTGAGCTAAATCATGAAAACATACTTAAATTGTGTGAGCTTGACCAAATTATAAAATCATGTGTACTTAACATAGACTTTATAAGTTAAAATCATAGATTAATACATGGGCAATTTATAATCATTCATTCATGCTAGATATCTCATCATGCTTGAAATTATGAATCATAAAGTTGACTTTTCATAAAACTTGCATAATAGGGCATAATTTTCTAAAACTTAAAATCGTGAATTTATAATCAATTTGTGCATAAAATCTGCTGATAAATCTTAAAACATACTTTGGAATATGAGGAGGATTGACCCATAGACATATCATAGAGAATTTCATGAAATTAGGTTAAACCCCTATAAGATCATATACTTGAATTAGAACTTGAATTCACGAACTTGAGGAGAAATTTTAGTATGAGAATGAAAGAAAATTCTCATTCATAGCCCTACGTACTTGGATAAACTAACTTCTCAACTTATTTTTGGAAGGCTAAGAGAATTAGGGAAGAATTGGGAGAATTGTAGATTGATCTTCCAAGTGAATTCAAAGCTTTGCATGCATGGGAAAGCCTAATGACTTGATATAGGCTAAAACCACTTAAAACACTCTTTTCAGGGCTTAAAATGAAGTAGTTTATAACTTAGCAGCTTAGGATTTATGAAAATACCCTTAGTGATTTCGCAGGAAAAAGGGCACTGCCAGATGCCACGAGCCATACCCAGGTCGTTCCTTGAAACAACAGCTTGTGGTTTCCTCCCATTTTTGGACCCATCTTAATCCCCCAATTTTTATTTTCAAATGACGTCTAGATAGTATGGTCGTTACTTGATACAACGGGTCGTCACTTTCTCTTGTTTTACCCCATTGATTTCATGCATAGTTTCTAAATCCTTCCAACGGACCCAACCAATGGGTTATACCTTGTGATAATGGTCTTCTAGAACCATCTGCTGCTACTCTTTTTAATTCCTCTACTCCTTCCCACGAGTACAACCTATGACCCATTGTTCCCTACAACGAGTCATAGCACGACTCGTACCTTCCAATCCTGACACCCTAGAAATAACGAGTCATACCACGACTCATACCTTCCAATCCTAACACCATAGAAATAAACAACGAATCTAGACCATGACCCGTTACATTGACCAATGGGTCATAGTTTGACTCGTTGGTCTAGAACCTGCCAACCAGAAACTTACCATAACTCTGACTTACGGCTCGTTACTCCTTCTCATGACTAATTGTACGAGTCATTCTAAGGCATTTTTCAAACTTTTTTTGCTGATCATATTTCAAATCCCAAATCAAGTCATAGAAACTTTTGGAGTGTTACAGGGACAAAGCATGTTTTTCAAAAAAGGGGGTGTATCTGTTGTCTTATTGGTTTTTAATCATTCAAGGGTTTTTGTTGCTGTGTTTCTTTTCCCTCGGACATGCTAATCTAGTAGAACCGGAATGTTTAGGATGTTGTATTGTGCTTGTGTTTAACTAGAAGTAGCTTAGGAGTGCTTTACAGCCAATAAATACATATGTGTTTGATGTTTTGTAAATTGTTGCAAAATGGCCCCTTTTAAAATTTTGTGTTTAGCTGAGTATGTTGACTGCAAAGCATGACTACTATGGATCTTTTTATGGAATTTGATAGGTTAGCATATGTAATTGTATTTTAACTATACATGAACCAAATAGGTAGAATAAATGCAAGCTTGTTCCCTGAGTGAGTGAGGATTCTTACTTAGTTCAATATTGTGTAGAGGATCTAGAACTTGCCCGGTTGGTCTTTACATAAGTTGTAGGACAGTTGGTTAGGAAAGGATGATAGGTCGTTTTTGATATTAGCCCACTTTTAGCTTACATTTCCCTACCAAATTAAATGAATCCCTTGATCCCATTTTTTTGCCTAAAAGTGACCTTTTTGTTGATTAGCCTATTCATCTTCCCTATTTTATTTATAATGAACCTGTTTTGGCCCTGGTCCCTCCTTGGAAATTGTGAACCTCAACTCAGGCAAAATGCCTAAGTTGAGGGTGGCTATTGTAGGGGTGCATAGATGAGGTGGGGGAGAAAAATAGAAAAAGGTGGATAGTGAAAAGTTGAGTGTGGTGAAAAAAAAGTTGAAACAAAAGAGAAGCAGAAAAGAAAAAGAAAAATGTAATAAATAAAATTGAAAAAGAGAATAGAAAATTCACCACATCCACAAATGACAGTTGAATGGAGAAAAAGGGAAGAAAAAGTTGAAAAAGGGGTGGGTAAAAAGTAAAAAGTGAAGCAAAAGTATGTAGTGCCAAGGAGAGTTAGTCATTATTTCCATATCTACATTCTCGACCTGAAGCCTACATTACAAGCCAATGAAAATCATATAGTGATCCTAGCTAACTATCTGAAAAACTAAAGTAGAGAAAATAAGGAAAAGCCTATTGTATCAGCTATACAGTATCAGGAACTTTTTTGTAAGAATGAGTCTTAGTTGTTAGTCCCAAGTTTCATTTATATGTGTGTGCGTGTGTGCATGTGTGTGTGTGTGTGTGCGTGTGCGTGTGCGCGCGTGTGTGTGTGTGTGTGTGTGTGAGTGTTGGGGACTTCATTTGCTATGAGGTTACATGATTTGCATTGCATTCTGCCAGTTGTCTATGTAAATAGTATTAGTGATAGCTCAGTTCACCGCTAATAGTTAGATGTCATACCTAGATCCCTGTGTATCATGAGTTGTAATTGCATGTATGCATAGCTGACTTGGTTTTAAATGAAAAAGGGGTCAATATCTGATAATGGTCGTGTGTGCAAATTTTGATGAGTTGGCTATAGGTCTTCTACATGACTTTCTAGTTAAGCATTGTTTTATAATTTTGATTTGTTGGTGTCACGCCCCGAGTCTACACCCTAGACAGGACACGGTACTTGAAGTCAAAAGTTACACAAGTCAACCCCTAGTCTATTATACACTGGTATTCTGAGTAAAACAAATATAGCGGAAGCTTTGAAATAATAGCATAAAAGCATTTATGAAAATAAAACTGAAAACATAATGTTTAAGAATATCTGAAGTCTGAAATTAATTCTGTGTCTGGAAGCCCTCTAACTGATGAGTTTCTAGGACAAGCCCCCAGCTAACTCTAAGTCTAGCTAAAAATAATGAACTAACTGAAAGAAATGAAATAAGGCCCTTGAATGATGAGGACTCACACTTCAACTGCTGAGTAGGAGGATCTGAACCACGGCGACTAACAGTGCTGAGTCTAAGAACCTGCAACTGTATCATAAAACGATACAGCATAAAAGTATGTGTCAGTACTTTGAATGTACTGAGTAAGTGAGAGAAATCATAGCTGAATATAAATGACTAAACTGAAATGACATGCAATGACCAACTAAAATACTGAACTGAACCATTGAAGTGAACTGAGACGGTCAAGATGACCCTGTCTGGTGGTCATGGGCATGCCCTAAGTCTGAAAGTTCTGATTCTGAGATACTGTACTGAATTGAGCTGCTTATTCTGAAACTGGACTGGACTGACTAGTGGAAGAGTCTGTAACCGACATATAACCACGTGAGCTATACATGGAGACCAATATATACACCCCATCGGTAGGATCCAATATACCTTTCCAGGGTATAAAGTCATGAACTGGGTGATCAAAAAGGTCTGGGACTAATCAGGCGAATAAATATTGCAACCTACGCTGGCAACGTAGTTCTGGGAACCTGGGTGCGCTGGAATCCCTGTTCGCTCAGTGCTAAGTCCTGCTCCCACTTGAATACCTAAACTGAATACTAAGTTGATATCTAGAAATAGGGGTATAAGACTAGTCATGAATATATAACTGAAGGTACCCTTAGAGTCTTATCGGACCAGATTCTAAAACTGGGTTCTAGATTGGTCAGAGCTGCTTATCTGGAAGCGTCGTAACTGTCTAAGAACAATCTGTAATCTGAACTGGTGTCCTGAGGCTAGTCAGAGCTATATATTTAAAATGTCATGACTCCCTAATGGACCAATAAATTGGATTCTGAATCTGATTCAGATAACTGGGAGGCACCACTGACGCCTCAGGAAAAGACTGAAGTCAAACTGATCAGTTGACAAAATCTATATAGTTCTAAGGAGGTCCTACGTTCTAACTGAGCTGAACTACTAAGCATCTAATAGAGAACTCAACTCATTCCAGCAATACGGGAATTCTATAATATGGCAAATATTTCAAGAATTAAAGAAATCACATCCTACAAACAATTCTATAACTTTATTATTCGTGTCAGGGCTAAATTCATTATTTTCAATGGAGTATTTAGTAAACATCTAAACAATAAGAAATACTAGGAAATCATCCCACATCACACTTCACAACTAGACTGAATTGATACGTAATTAATCTCCACTTAAAAATCTAGGGCTTAAATCCACTTTTGCAAGAACGTCAACAATTTAGGAAAGAATTGATGGAGATCATATCAATAATAAGAATGGTTATCATTCTATGTGAAATTAATGAAAAACAACATGTAATTTCTTCATATTCAGGAACTCAGGGCTAAAACTGCTAGAGAAATGATGAGAGGGGTTTTGGGGGACACAAGGGAAGGACAATTCTCTTGTTGAATTCCTACATACCTGACTAAGAAATTCCCTTAAGGAGTAAGCTTGAATTTCTAAGATGAATGAGAAACCCTGGACCATGCTCTAAAAGTTCTTGAAAGACTTGTCGATATATTTCTGATAATGAACATGGAAATAAGGGGAGAGGCCAATCAATCCCACTAATAGGTCTGAATTTACATCCAAAACGACGTAGTTTAAAGCTTAGGAGAGTAGGAAGTTACTAAATAGCCCTTAGAAAGTCGCAGGGAAAAACTGTCAGGTAATCCTAACGGGTGACCCAATGTGTCGTGGTCACTGATCACGACTCGTGGTCACACTCGTTAGGTACACTGCCTGGAAAGCCAGGAAGGCCACCACGAGGGACCCGATGACTCGTTACTACCACAAACGGGTCGTTAGGTAAATTGTAAAGTACACTGCCAATTCTTTAAATTCCTGACCCCCGCCTGCTCACGAGTGACCTAACGGGTCGTGGTGCCTGACTACAATTCTTGAGGTCTTTTGTTGGGTACACTGCCCCTCCCTAATCCTATATCATTCCTCCTTCCCACGATTGACCTAAAGAGTCATTAGGTCTCTCAATGACCCGTTAGGTGAGTCGTTCTGTGTCAATTTCTACAGATTTCTAGATTTTTCTGATTTAATTCCCGTATCTAGTCTTTGAGTTTTTGGGGCATTAAAATATCTCCCCCTTGGGAACATTCATCCTCGAATGTTGAAAAACAAATAGGGAGCAGATAATAACAATCACAAACTCTTCAAATACTACTCATTTAACTCCGACACTGACAGAGTGACTACCTCCATTTTAAAATACATAACCGAACTGAATTCACTTTTCATATATACATCCAAAGTCATAAAAGAAACTTACACACAAGAATTGAATCCAACAACTAAATTAGTCTCTAAGTCAAACTAACATTTTATGTTTTAACAGAGTCAGTAGAGAACAAGTGTGGGTATTTGGCCATCATATAAGCTTTGGCCTCCCACATAGCTCCCTCCACCTACTGATTTCTCCATAAAACCTTGACTGAAGTTATTTCCTTGTTTCTTAACTTACGAACCTCACGGTCAAGGATCTAGACTAGTACCTCCTTATACAAGAGGCTATCTTTTATTCTTACACTGTTCAATGGCACAACTGAGATTGGATCCCCGATGCACTTCAAAAGTGACACATGGAATACTGGGTGCACAACTGCTAATTCTGAAGGTAATTCTAGCTCATAGGCTACATTACCGATACGCCTCAAAATTCTATAAGGTCCCACATATCTCGGACTGAGCTTTCCCTTCTTTCC
>JACEIK010001627.1:139251-164086 GCA_018107945.1 Datura stramonium | reverse complement strand
GCCCTTTGTTTCCAGGAACCTGAGATAGAGCTAGCCAGGCACCAGATGTGCCTAGGCCCACCAGTTAGTAGTTCAGGTCCTTCTACGGCACCAGGTGCCAATCATACCCCCCAAGGCACTGCGTGACAAATTCTTACCTGAATTGTTGATGTTCTTGCCAAAGAGAATTTAATCCCTAAATTTTCGAGTAAAGACTATTTACATATTAAATTCTGTCTAGTTTGTGAAGTGTTATTTGGGATGAATTTTCTATTATTTCTTATTGTTTATATGTTGAGTTAATACTCATTGATAAGAATAATTTTAGCCTTGTCGGATAAGATTTCTTTAATTCTTGAAATTTTGCCATAATGTGGAATTCCCGTGTTGTTGGAATGAGTTGGGTTCTTTATTAGCTGCTTAGTAGTTTAGTTTAGTTAGAATGTAGAACTTCTTCAGAACTATTCAGAACTTGTCAACTAATCAGTTTGACTTTAGTCTTTTCTCGAGGTGTTAGTGGTGCCTCCCAGTTATCAGAATCAGACTTAGAACTCAATTCTTTGGTTAACTAGGCGGTCATGACACTTTAGATAAATAGCTCTTACTAGCCTCAGGACCCTAGTTCAGTTTACAGTTGTTCTTAGACGGTTATGATGTTTCAAAATAAGTAGCTCTGAGCATTCTAGAACCCAGTTTCAGAATCTGGTCTGATAAGACTCTCAGGGTACTTTCATTTACATGTCCCTGACTAGTCTTGGACCCCATTTTCAAGCTATCAGCGTAGCAGTTCAGTTTAGGTTTGCCAGTGGGAGTAGGACTTAGCACCGAGCGGGCCGGGGTTCCAGTGTACCCAGATTCCCAGAACTACATTTCTACCGCAGGTTACAGTATTACTTGTCCTGAATAGCTCCAGACTTTTGTGATCACCCAATTCATGCCTTTATACCCTGGCAAGGTATATTGGGTCCTAACGGTAGGGTGTATACATCGAACTCCACATCTAGCTCACGTGGTTATATGTCGGTTATAGACTCTGCCACTAGTTAGTCCAGTCCAGTTTTAGAATAAGCAGCTCAGTTCAGTACAGTATCTCAGACTCAGAACTTTCAGACTTAGGGCATGCCCATGACCATCAGATAGGGTCATCTTGATCATTTTAGTTTACTTTAGTGGTTCAGTTCAATATATTAGTTGGTCATTGAATGTCATTTTAGTTTAGTTATTTATTTTTTAGCTATGTCTTCTCTAACTTACTAAGTACATTCAATGTACTGATGCATACGTTTATGTTGTATCATTTCATGATACAGTTGATAGAGGTTAGGCCTCCCAGACGCGGTAATGGAAGAAGGGCCAATAATGCCAATAGACCTATCCCACCAGCCCTGGCAGCTCCTTAAGATGATTCGCTATCTACAGCCAAATTCAGGGCGGCCATTCAACTGATTGCCCAAACAGTCACCAACCAGGTGAACCAGCAGGTGGTGCCGATGAACAACAATGGGTCTGCAGTAGCTGCGAGGGTGCAAGACTTCACCCGTATGAACCCTCCATCATTTTAGGGATCCAGAGTAGGGGAGGATCCCCAAGAGTTCGTGGATGAGTTCAAGAAGATTACCCGCATTATGGGTGTTAGCTCCTCTGAAAGTTCTGACCTGGATGCCTACCAGCTAAAAGGGCTAGCTCAGGTCTGGTATGAACAATGGAAAGAGGGGCGGCCAGTGGGAGCATGACCAGTAGAGTGGGAGGAGTTCCACATAGCTTTCTTAGACAAACTTTTCCCCCGGGAGCTGAGGGAAGAAATAATGGTGGAGTATATGAACTTGAGACAAGGCAATAGAACAGTGGAGGAGTATGCTCTAGAGTTTACCAGGCTTTCTGAGTACGCTCCAGAGATAGTAGTCGAGCCAAGGGCTCGCATTTTGAAATTTGTGAATGGGGTATCGAATCTGGTCCTCAAGGAGTACAAGACAGGGATGTTGATTAAACATATGGACCTCTCCAGCTTGATTGTCTATACCCAGCAGATTGAGTCTAAAAAGATAAAGGATATGGAGCGAAAGAACAAATGGGCAAGGACTGGCTAGTCAGATTATGGCCACCAGAGATCTAGCGGTAGCAGCCGCCCACAGCAGCACCAGCAACAGCAAAGGACCCGAGCACCCAACTCAGCCAGCACCCCAACCTTACGGTCCCATCAGGATCGTAGGGGTGGAGCATCTGGCACTCAGTCTCAAAGCCACATTGCTGAAAGTAGGTATCCATCTTGCCCCAAGTGTGGCAAGAACCACCCAGGAGAGTGCCTTCAGGGTCGAGAGGGTTGTTTTGGTTGTGGACAGCTCGGACATCAGCTCAAGGAGTGCCTATTAGTCGAGTGAGGGAGATCAAAATCCACCACATCATCAGCTCCAGCAAGTCAACCAACCCAGCAAGCTAACACATCAGGTACGATTGGCGATCAGCGCCAAAACCATTTCTATGCTCTGTCTTCCCGTCAGGATCAAGAGAGCTCACCTGACGTAGTCACTAGTATGTTACGTCTCTTTCATCTAGACGTGTATTCCCTCCTAGATCTAGGAGCCACTCTTCCATTCGTGACTCCCGATATAGCAGTCCAGCTTAATATCAGTCTAGAGGTCCTCTCAGAACTATTCTCAGTCTCTACCCCAGTTGGAAAGTTAGTTAGAGCCAGCCGGGTGTATAGAAACTGCCCAGACTCAGTCTTGAATAAGGTCAGCAGGTTTATTTCCTACCTTAAGGCCCAAAAACTCATCTCCAAGGGATGTATTTATTATCTAGTTCGGGTCAAGGATTCTAACTCTGAGACCCCAACTATCCAGTCAGTTCTAGTGTTCAGCGAGTTCCCAGATGTTTTTCCTGAGGATCTTCCTGAAGACTTGAATGGGAAATAGACTTCGGAATAGATCTCCTCCAAGACACTCAGCCCATCTCCATCCCTTCTTACAGAATGGCTCCAGCTAAGCTTAAGGAGTTGAAGGAGTAGTTAAAAGATCTTCTTAACAAGGATTTTATCAGACCTAGTATGTCTCCCTGGGGTGCTCCAGTGCTATACGTGCATAAGAAAGACGACACCCTCAGAATGTGCATAGATTACCATCAGCTGAACAAGGTCACAGTCAAGAACAGGTATCCCCTACCCAGAATTGATGACCTGTTTGACCAACTACAGGGAGCCAGTTATTTCTCATGAATAGATCTTAGGTGAGGGTACCATCATCTACGGGTCTAAGAGTGTGACATACCGAAAACAGCATTCAAAACTCGGTATGGTCACCACGATTTTGTGGTGATGTCCTTCGGTCTAACAAACGCCCCAACAGCCTTCATGGATTTTATGAACATAGTCTTCAAGTAGTATTTGGATATGTTCATCGTTGTATTTATCGATGACATTCTAGTATACTCCCGAAATGAGGAAGAGCATGCCAATCACCTAAGATTAGCATTACTGACAATCAGGGACCACCAGTTGTTCGCCAAGTTTAGCAAGTGCGAATTATTGTTAAAGTCCGTGACTTTCTTAGGTCATTTGGTCTCAGGTGAAGGAATCCAAGTAGACCCTCACAAGATAGCAGCAGCGAAAGATTGGCCTAGACCTACCTCTCCTACTGAAATCAGGAGTTTCCTAGTCTTAGTTGGATATTATCGACAGTTTGTGGAAGGCTTCTCCTCTATAGCATCTCCTCTGACTAAGTTAACCCAGAAGAAGGTGAAATTTCAGTGGTCAGATTAGTGTGATAAGAGTTTCCAGGATTTGAAGACTTGACTCACTACCACTCCAGTTTTGACCTTGCCAGAAGGAACAGATGGGTTGGTTGTTTATTGTGATGCTTCCGGAGTTGGACTCGGATGTGTTCTAATGCAACAAGGAAAAGTGATATCCTACGCCTCCAGACAGCTCAAAGTTCATGAGAAGAACTATCCAACTCATGACTTAGAGTTGGCAGCGATGGTGTTTGCGGTAAATATATGGAGACATTACCTATATGGGCTCATGTGGATATGTTTACAGATCATAAGAGTCTTTAGTACGTGTTGAGTTAGAAGGACCTAAACCTGCATCAAAGAAGCTGGTTGGAGTTGCTAAAGGACTATGACATGAGCGTGCTATATCATTCGGGTAAAGCCAATATGGTGGCTGACGCCCTAAGCATATGGTCTATAGGGAGTGGGGCTCACATTGAGGAAGGCAAAAAGGAGTTAGCAAAGGATGTTCACAGACTAGCCCGATTGGGAGTACAATTAGTGGAGTCGGCTGAGGGTGGAGTAGTAATGCAGAGTGGGTCAGATTCTTCATTGGTGGTGGAAGTAAACTCCAGAAAAAATGACGACCCCATCTTAATTAAGCTTAAGGAAACATTTCTTAGAAAATAAATAGAAGCTTTCTCCCAAGTGGGAGATGGGGTGCTCTGTTACCAGGGAAGATTGTGTGTACCGGATGTTGGTGAGTTGAGACAGCAGATACTGGTTGAAGCACACAGCTTGAGATACTCCATTCACCCTGGTGCTACTAAAATGTACCGCGATCTCCGAGATATTTACTGGTGGAATGGCATGAAGAGACATTGCTGAATTCGTAGCCAAGTTCCAAAACTGCTAGCAAGTCAAGGTGGAGCATCAAAGACTAGGAGGCATGACTCAAGATATCAGTATACCCACATGGAAGTGCGAAGAAGTAAATATGGACTTCATTAGGGGTCTACCCCGGACTCGTCGCAGCATGAGTCAATCTGAGTAGTAGTAGACCAGATGACTAAGTCAGCTCACTTTCTCCTAGTCAAAACCACAGACTTAGCTAAAGACTATGCCAGACTTTATATTCGATAGTTAGTCAAACTCCATGGGGTGCCTTTATCTATCATTTCAGACAGAAGAACTCAGTTCACCTCACACTTCTGGAAATCCTTTCAAAAGGGACTGGGCACTAAGGTCAAGCTCAACACAGCTTTTCACCCGCAGACTGATGGGCAAGCTGAGTGTACTATTCAGACCTTAGAAGATATGCTAAGAGCATGCTTTATCGACTTTAAGGATAATTGGGATGACCATTTGCCTCTTATCGAGTTTGTGTACAACAATAGCCACCACTCTAGCATTCAGATGGCCCCATTTGAAGCATTATATGGTAAGAAGTGTAAATCTCCCATAGGGTGGTTCAAGGTTGGTGAAGCTAACTTGGTAAGGCCAGAATCAGTTCACGAGGCAATGCAGAAAGTTCAGCTCACCCGAGAAAGATTGAAAACAGCTCAGAGCCGTTAGAAATCTTATGCTGATGTGCGGAGAAGAGAGTTGGAGTTTGTAGTTGATGACTAAGTTTTCCTAAAAATTTCACCCATGAAAGGGGTGATGAAATTCGGAAGGAAGGGAAAGCTCAGTCCGAGATATATGGGACCCTATAGAATTTTGAGGCAGATTGGAAATGTAGCCTATGAGCTAGAATTACCTTCAGAATTAGCAGTCGTGCACCCGGTGTTCCATGTGTCACTTTTGAATAAGTGCATCAGGGATCCAACATCAGTTGTGCCATTGGACAGTTTAAGAATAAAAGATAGTCTCTCATATGAGAAGTGCCAGTCCAGATCCTTGACCGTCAGGTTCGTAAGCTAAGGAACAAGGAAATATCTTCAGTCAAGGTCTTATGGAGAAATAAGCAGGTTGAGGGAGCTACGTAGGAGGCTGAAGCATATATGATGGCCAAGTACCCCCACTTGTTCTCTACCAACTCTGTTACAGCTTAAAATGTTATTTTTTCCCTTAGAAACTGATTTAGTTGTGGGATTCAATTTATTTGTGTAAGTTTCTTTTATGACTTTGGATGTATGTATGAAAAGTGAATTAAGTTACGTTACGTATGTTGAATCGGAGGTAGTATTCTGTCTGTTTTGGAGTTAAATGAGCAGTATTTGAGCATCATAAATGTTATTCTCTATTTTCTCTAGGTGTTTTCCAACATTCGAGGATGAATGTTTCCAAGGGGGAGATATTGTAATGCTCCGGAAACTCAAAGACCAAATCTGAGACTTAAATTAGAAAATCTGGAAATATGTAGAAATTTGTCACAGAATGGTAAGGGAGAAGGAGTGCACCTAACGGAAGACCTCACGAGTCATGGTTAGTTCCCACGACCCGTTAAGTCACTCGTGGTCAGGCCGGGGTCAAGAAATTAAGAGTTGGCAAGTGTACCTAACGGAAGGACCTAACGATTTTTGGTTAGACACCACAACTCGTTAGGTGGATTGTGGTTAGCTGATAACTTAATTTTCCAGGTCGAGGCAGTAAGGTTGATGGATGGTGACCACGAGTCTGGTCACCGGTGACGTGTCGTGATGTTCCCCGTGACCAGCCCCAGATAATTATTATCAAGTGTACTTGATGAGAAACATCACAAGTTGTGGCCAGTGATAACGAGTCGTTATGTCCGCCATGATAACTTCAGTAATTTTCAGGAAGTAGACCTAACGAGTGGTCCCAACCAACGACTCGTTGAGTGAGCAGTTGGGACCCAGTCGACCAGATTTTAGAGTTTTTTCCAGGGATATTTTTGTAATCTCCTACCTATTTAATCCCTAAACTACATCGTTTTAGGTAAAATTCCTGAGATATTAGGGGGTTCGAACGGTTTCCTCCCCTTATTCCCACGTTCATTCTCAGAAAAATTGCGACAAGTCTTTCAAGAACTCTCAGAGCAAGGTCCAGGGTTTCACATTCATCTAAGAAATTCAAGATTACTCCTTAGGGGAATTTCTTGACCAGGTATGTGGGAATTCAACAAGGAAAATTGTTCTTTCCTTGGGTCCCCCAAAACCCTCCCATAGTTTGCCTATCATTTTTAACCCTGAGTTTTAGAATACGAAGAAATTATATGTTATTATTTGTTAATTTCACATAGAATGATATCCTCGCTTATTATTGATATGATCGACATCAATTCTTACCTAAATTGTTGATGTTCTTTCCAAAGTGAATTTAAGCCCTAAATTTTTTAGTAAAGACTATTTGCGTATTAAATTCCGTCTAGTTTGTGAAGTGTGATTTGGGCTGAATTTTCTAGTATTTCTTATTTATTATATGTTGAGTTAATACTCCATTGATAAGAATGGTTTTAACCTTGTCAAATAAGATTTCTTTAATTCTTGAAATTTTGTTATAATGTTGAATTCCTATGTTGTTGGAATGAGTTGGGTTCTCTATTAGTTTCTTAGTAGTTTAGTTTAGTTAGAACGTAGAACCTCTTCAGAACTATTCAGAACTTGTCAACTAATCAGTATGACTTCAGTCTTTTCCGGAGGTGTCAGTGGTGCCTCCCATTTATCATAATCAGACTCAGATCTCAATTTTGTGGTTCACTAGGCGGTCATGACACTTTAGACAAACAGCTCTGACTAGCCTCAAGACCCCAGTTCAGTTTACAGTTGTTCTTAGATGGTTATGACGCTTCCAGATAAGCAGTTTGACCAGTCTAGAACCCAGTTTCAGAATCTGGTCTGACAAGACTCTTAGGGTACTTTCAGTTATATGTCCCTGACTAGTCTTGGACCCCAATTTCGAGATATCAGCCTAGTAGTTCAGTTTAGGTTTTCCAGTGGGACTAGGACTTAGCACTGAGTGGGTTGGGGTTCCAGCGTACCCAAGTTCCCAAAACTACGTTGCTAGTATAGGTTACAGTATTACTTGACCTGATTAGCCCTAGACTTTTGTGATCACCCAGTTTATGCCTTTATACATTGGCAAGGTATATTGGGTCCTACCGGTGCGGTGTATACATCGGACTCCACGTCTAGATCACGTGGTTATATGTCGGTTATAGACTCTCCCACTAGTTAGTCCAGTCCAGTTTCAGAATAAGCAGCTCAGTTCAGTACAATATCTCAGACTCAGAACTTTCAGACTTAGGGCATGCCCATGACCATCAGATAGGGTCATCTTGACCATTTCAGTTTACTTCAGTGGTTCAGTTCAATATATTAGTTGGTCATTGCATGTCATTTAAGTTTAGTTATTTATTTTCAGCTATGTCTTCTCTCACTTACTCAGTACATTCAAAGTACTGATGCATAATTTTATGTTGTATCATTTCATGATGCAGTTGTAGGTTTTCAAACTCAGCACCGTTAGTCGTCGCGGTTCAGATCCTCTACCTCAGCAGTTGAAGTGTGAGTCCTCATCATTCGAGGGCCTTATTTCATTTCTTTTAGTTAGTTCATTATTTTTAGCTAGACTTAGAGTTAGCTGGGGGCTTGTCCCAACAACTCATTAGTTAGAGAGCTTTCAGACACAAAATTAATTTTAGACTTCAGATGTTCTTAAACAATAGGTTTTCAGTTTTATTTTCATAAATGCTTTTATGCTATTATATCAAAGCTTCTGCTATATTTTTGTTTTACTCAGAATACTAGTGTATGATGGACCAGGGGTTGACTTGGGGTCACTTGTGTCTTCAAGTACCGTGTCCCGTCCTGGGTGTAGACTCGGGGCGTGACAAGGATTAACGGCAAGATTGACGGACCATCGTGCTTGTGATGGCCCGTCACAAGTACTGTCGATTTCCAGGGATAATTATTTAATCTCCCAAGCTTTTAATCCCTATGTGAAGTCATTTTGGGGATCCTTAAGTGTCTAATTGAGCATTTTACTTAGTTTTTTCCTCACGTTTCTAATACACCAAGTTTGGAAAAGATCAACGCTAGGAATTCTCCATCAAGATTCTTTCAAATCCTCTTTGGGTATTCAAATTTGGTTGCAAGTTCTTCAAACCCAGGTATGTAGGGCCGTGAATGGGGGATTTCTTCCACCCGCATTCACAATTTCTTCTCTATTTCATGAATTCAAGTCTCCAATTAAGTGTATTGAAATTTCTAGGGTTTTAACCTAATTCCATGAAAATATCCATGCTATGTCTATGGGTCAAATTCTATCATGTTTCAATTATTGATTTAAGGACAATAGGGAAGATTTTATTCCCAATTTAATTATGTATTTATGATTTCATGTTTTATGAAAACAATGCCCTATTATGCATGATTTATGAAATTAAGCTTAAGAGTCTATGATTTCAAGTATGATAAAGTAAATTATGTTTATGATTAAAATGCATGATATCCATAAGAAGCCTTCATGAATTCATGGATTTTATACTATGATGATTTCCTCAAGTATGTATGGCTTTCATGAATACCAAGTTTTTGATTATGGCTAACTCACGGGCCTATTTTATGACTAGTTCACGTATCTCAAGCATGTTATGAATCTCATAATTTCAACTAGCTCATGTACTTCTAGTATTTTTCATAATTGTTACATGAGAAATATATATATTTTTTGGGAGTAGTATTTAACACTGAGTAGACCGGGGTTCCAGCGCACCCAGGTCTTAAAACTACGAGCCAACATAGCCATGATGGTGTCCTCCACGAGAGTGTCTTCCATGCCCCTATGGGCCACCCATGAGTGATATCATTCCTTTTTCATGGTTCTACCCTTGGAAAGGTACGAACACCATCTGGACTACGCATTTATAGGTCGGGCTGCATGTGTACTCACACGAGGTATGTCGGTTATAAGAATCTTCCATTATTCCTTATGTTTTTAGTCACTCATGTTCATGACTTATGATATTATGTTTCTATAATATGCTTGACCCATTGATCAATTTATTAGTATTCACTTATGATTTCAAGCATGACAAGTTATATGATCTGTAATTCTAAACCTTGGTCATTATGTTCAGATTACGATTAATAGCTTATGCTTATGCATACTTCGGATTTATGGCTTAAAGCATGTTGTCCTTACTCTCCCGATCCTTTGATTTATATACATGATTTTATACTATCTTTTTACTAGAAGATTTTACTTACCTTATATACTCAGTATATTCCAAGTACTGACCGTATACTCTATGCTATATCGTCTCATAATATAGGTTTGGGTGATCCCTCCTAGTCTTGTCACTAGCTCACACTCGCTCAGTTCAGCTCTATACCGCTTTTGGGTGAGTCCTCATTCTCTAGGGACGTTATCAGTTTTATATTTTTACCATGTCTTTTAGTTTTAGACCAAGAGAGTTAGTTGTGGATGTTGTCCCATCAGCCCATCAGATGTTGTAGACGCTTTTCAGACGACATGTATAGATGTTCTTAGCAATGTTGATTCTTATTACTCTTATGTTAATATGCATCGCAGATTTTTGCTAATGTCATGTTCATGCTTTATTCCATTTTAGTTTATACTCTTGAGTTTCTATGTATGTACCATGGGTTAGGTCCCATGTCTCGATCTGGCGTCCCAGCTTGGGTCGTGACAGACTTAGTATCAGAGCAACGTTTTAGGTGTATCCTAAGGTGTTTGAAAGCCATGTTGACTAGAGTCTTTTCCATGGGTGTGAAGCGCGCCACACTTTTGACAAAGAGGCTATAAGACATTTTAGGAAATTTCCCTTCTTTCATGATCCATGTCATGCGATGAAGTATCTCTCTATTCCTCTAACTCGTGCTATACGCATTTGTAGAAATATGCCTCCACACCGAGTCAATGGTATAAGAAATGGCAATGGAAATGGCCATGGCAATGGCAATGGAGATGCGCATCAGCCAGCCCCACTAGCTCCAACGGATCCCTTTCCCGAGCAGGTCACTCATGCCAAGTTCAGGGCTGCATTTCATATGTTAGCACAGGCCATGACCACTTAGGTCAACCAGCAGGCAGTGGCCTATGTTCCCTAGAATAGGAATGCAGCAGTAACGAGAGTGCGAGACTTCCACATGATGAACCCACCTGAGTTTTTAGGGTTGAAAGTGGATGAGGACCTACATGAGTTCATAGAAAAGGTTCACAAGATCACCCAATTTATGGGGGTGACTAAAGAGGAAAGTGCAGACTTAGCCTCCTATTAGCTTAAGGGAGTTCGAGCGTTCCTGTGGGATGGGATGAGTTTGTGACTACTTTCATGGATAGGTTCTTTCCTCGAGAGTTGAGGGAGGCAAAGGCAGCTAAGTTCTTCAATCTGAAGTAGAACAACAAGACTATCCAAGAGTATTCCTTGGAGTTTACCTGGTTGTCCAAGTATGCAGCAGAGATGGTTGCTGATCTTAGGGCTCGTATGAGTAGTTTGTGGATGGGGTGGTAGATTTATTGGTTAAGGAGTGTAGGACCGCAATATTGATCAATGACATAGATATCTTTACACTGATCATATATGCCCAGCAGATAGATGCAGAGCAAATGAAGGAGAAGTAGAGAGAGGCCAAGAGGGCTAGGGCAGGGAGCTATGGGCAGTTCCAACAGAGGTTCGGTAGTGGACATTGCCCTCAATCCCACCAGAGATAATTAACCCCAGCTCCATCATTAGCCAGTATCCCGTCCAGAACCAGGCATGACCATAGAGGTAGAGTATCAGGCTCTAGAGACCAAGGGAGCATGGCAGGGGACCGCACTTTTCTAGTTTGTGTGAGGTGCAGCAAGAACTAACTCGGGCGATGTTTAGTTGGCTCAAATGTTTGTCTTGGGTATGGAAAACTCGGATATAAACTTAGGAATTTCCTTTCAGCCAGACAGGGTGATAGTAGGATATGCACCCTAGCCACCAGTTCAGCAGCTCTAATAGCCTGCCCATCTCAGCAGGGTGCCTATTCTACTAAAGTGGGTGGACAGCGTAAAACAGGTTCTATGCACTCTCATCTCGTTAGGAGAAAGAGGTCTCTCCTGATATGGTCACTAGTATGTTACGAGTATTCCATCTTGATGTGTATGCATTATTAGACCTAGGGGTACATTGTCTTTCGTGACTCCTTATGTTTCTATTAGTTTTGGATTTAGTCCCGAAATCTTGTTAGAACCCTTCTCAGTCTCTACTCTTATCAGTGAGTCAGTCTTTGCTCAATAGACATACAGAAATTGCCCTATCATGATTCTTCAGAAAGTTTCCTTAGCCGATTTATTGGATTTAGATATGACCAATTTCAATGTTATTTTTGGTATGGATTGGTTACATGCATGCTATGGCTCAGTCAATTGTATAACTCGTGCAGTAGAGTTCCGATTTCTAGGTGAACCAGCCCTAGAGTGAAAGGGTAGTTCAGTTTTGCCTGTAGGTCGCTTTGTTTCCCATCTCAAGGCCAATAAGATGATCTCTAAGGGTTGTGCATACCATCTAGTTCGGGTCAAGGATTCTACGTCCAAGACCTCGACTCTTTAGTCGATTCCGGTTCTATGTAAGTCTCCGGAGGTATTTCTAGATTATCTACTAGGAGACCCTCCCAAGCAGGAGATTGACTTTGGTATCGACATTATAATACCCCCAAAGACCTTAAATCAGACTCTAGGGTTGAAGCGGAGAAAAATAGAAAAACCTGCACCAGGTCACAGAACGGATCATCCAGTGACTTGTGGTATGACATAACGGGTCATTAGGTGACCCCTTAGGAGGAGCCTAGTTTTGAAGAAGTATTACCAGTGGCAATGGGTTCAAGAATGACTTTTCGCGTGACTCAACAAGTCATTAGTGAGCCCGTCATGAATGAACAGAGGAAGTTCAGACCAGGGGACCTAATGGGTCAAGAAACTAGTCGTTGTGCACCTAAGGACTCGTCAAGTGACCCATGGGGTGAGAAAGTTCAGTAAATGAAGATTTTTCTAGTGAAGATGACGAGAGAGGATCACAAGTCATTAGTAGACCCAGTTACTCGTTAAGTCCATCGTGGCGACTAGTAGTGTCACTTTTCCTGTGAATTTAGTAAGGTATTTTCATAAATCCTAAGCCCCTAAGCCCTAAACTACATTATTGTAAGCTATGTTAGGAGGTTTTTAAGAAGGGTTAAACCTATTCTAACCATTCTTCTCCCATGCATGCAAGCCTAGACCCCTTCATTGAAGATCAAGCTTAGAAATCTCTAATTTCCCTTCAAATTCCTTTGGGCTTTCTAGGGCAGGTGTAGATAAAATGCTCCCAGGTATGTGAGGCCATGAATGAGGATTTCTTCCACCCTCATGCTCATAGTTCTTCTCAATATCATGAATCAAGTCTTAGTTTAATTTATGGTCAAAAAGGGATTTCAATCTAATTTCATAGAATTCTTACAACTTACTTATGGGTTGATTCCCTCTATGTTCTAAAGTATGTTTGATGGTTATCAGGAATATTTTGTACATGTTTTGATTATAAACTCATAAGTTCAAATTTTAGAAGATTTTGCCCAATTATTCAAGTTTATGATTTATTATTTCAAGTATGATGAAATATCTAGCATGTATATATGTTTACCAATTACCCATGCATGTATTTATGATTTTACCTATGAGTCTATTTCATACAAGCATGATTTTAAAATTTGGGCAAACCCACTCAAGTTAAGCATGATTTCATGATTTATCCAAGGCTAATAAGTTCAGTTGTCTCAAGATTTGGAGTTAAGACTCCCCATATGTTAAGATCTAAGCTAAATTTTGATATATGATTAGATGAGCATTATATATATTTTTTGGGAGTAGTGTCTAGCAAAGAGTAGGCTAGGGGTTCCAAGGTTCCCCAGTCTCATAAACTACGCGTCAACGTAGGTATACTTTGGGGCCTCTTAAGAGAGCATTCCCCTGCCCAAGGGCACACCGTGATATCATAACTCACTTAATCCATCACCCTGGCAAGGATTAGGATGGCCCTCCTCCACGTGGGAAAGATGTGGGATCATCATGCACTCATACATGGTGGTTGTCGGTTAAGACGAGTCTCCCATTGTTCCTCATGATTTCAGTAATGCATGTATTATAAGATATTATATCATGTTTTCAGTAGGTTTGATCCAAGGATCAATTTATGAGCTTTTACTTATGTTTTCAAATATGGCAAGCTATATGCATTTATTTTTAGCATTGGGTCATTTGATTCAGTATACGATCCATTTTATGTCTATTCATGTTTTTAGATATCAACATGCAATTTTTATTCTCAAAATGTTGTGATATTATGATTTAAGATGTATATGAATTTTGTTTACATTTACTCAGCCTGTTTTATGTACCTTGAATACTCAATACATTCCAAGTACTGACTGCATACTCTATGTTGTATTATTTCATGATACGGGTCCTAGCGATCAAACTCAACTTTGCCGTTAGCCAATTCCCGCAGCTTAGTCTAGTTCTCTCATTGGTGAGTCCTCATCCTTCGCAGACCTTCAGCTTGTTGAGTTGTGTACTTTCAGTTTTTAGACTTTTAGTGAGCTAGTTGGGGATGTTTTCCCATCAGCTTGTCAATTATGTTAGAGTCTTTTTGAACAATGTGTAGAAAATCAGCTTGTTAGTGTTGACTCTGTTTTTTTTATGTATGTTCGGACTTCCGCTATTTCAGAATTTAGTTATCCACTTTGCTTATGTTTATTTTAAGTTATCATGTTCATTCCATGGGTCTAGTTGGAAACATTCATGGTTCTAGGTTCCATGTCTAGATCCGGGCCTATGTTTGGATCGTGACAAACCTTCTCCCTGATACGCAAGCCATATCAATTCCTCTCTAAAGAATGGCTCTAGCCAAGCTAAAGGAGTTGAAAGAGCAGTTGAAGGATATCCTAGATAAGGATTTCACTAGGACTAGCAAATCCCCATGGGGTGCTCTAGTTCTCTTTGTTTAGAAGAAGAATGGTTTCCTTAGGATGTGCATTAATTATCAGTAGTTGAACAAGGTTATTATCAAGAATAAGTATCCCCTCCTTAAGATTGATGATTTGTTTGACCAACTTCAGGGTGCTAAGTGATTTTCAAAGATAGACCTCAGATCCGGCTATCACCAGCTCAGAGTTAGGGAGAGTGGCATTCCTAAGATATCCTTTAGGACTCGATATCTCACTATGAGTTCGTAGTTATGTATTTTTGACTAAGAATGCTCCTGCAGCTTTTATGGACTTGATGAAAAAGGTGTTCAAGCAATATTTGAATATGCTCGTGACTGCCTTCCTAGATGATATCCTCCTATACTCTCAGAGCGAGTAGGAGCACGCTGCACATTTGAGGATTGTGTTTCAGACTCTCAAGGATCGCCAACTGTTTGTTAAATTCAGCAAGTGTGAGTTTTGGCTGAACTCAATAACATCTTGGGTCATGTGGCATCTAGTGAGGGTGTGCAGGTGGACTTTTAAAAGATAGAACTAGTGAAGAATTGGCCTAGACTCATTTCCCTATAGATATTAGGAGATTTTTGGGTTTAGCTAGCTACTACAGGAGGTTTTTAGAGGGATTTTCATCCATTGCAGCACCGTTGACTATGTTCATCCATAAAAAGGTTAAATTTCAGTGGTCGGATGCTTGTGAGAAAAGTTTTTAGGAGTTAAAGACTCAACTCACTTCAGCCCCAGTATTGACCCTACCATAGGGCACGGATGGTTTTGTTGTGTATTTTGATGCTTCTAGGGTTGGTCTTGGTTGTATGTTGATGCAGCATGGTAAAGTCATTGTGTATGTCTCTAAGCAGCTTAAGTCTCATGAGAAGAATTATCTGATGCATGACCTGGAGTTGGCAGTTGTGGTGTTTGCTTTGAAGATTTAGAGGCATTATTTGTATGGAGTGCGTGTGGATGTGTTCACAGATCATAAGAGCCTTCAGTATGTGTTCACTTAGGAGAACCTGAATTTGCGGCAAAGGAGATGGCTAGAGATTCTCAAGGACTATGACATGAGTGTCCTTTATCATCCGGGCAAGGCCAATGTAGTGGCGGATGCTATTAGTAGGCTATATATGGAGAGTGTGTCCCATGTCGAGGATGGGAGAAAGGAGTCGGTAAAGGATGTCCATAGTCTTGCTTGTTTAGAGGTTCTCCTTATAGATTCTATAGATGGTGGTGTTATTGTTTAGAACAATTCGAAATTCTCATTGGTGATGGAAGTTAAATATAGTACCTCGGAAGTTCTTAAGACTAGACTCGGGATTTGAAATAAGAAGTAGCAAAAAATCTGAGACTTCTTCTCAAAATGACTCGTTGTACGGGTCGTTGGTGGGTCTAACGACTCATTGGAGGGGGTTATTGGGAGAATGGTCTTGGTCAAAAAGGTTTGGCACGAGTCACGGGATGACTCATTGTATTGAAGGACGAGTCATTGAATGGTCCTGCTGGAAGGATTTTCAGAAGGTAGGGAGCGGTGACAACGGATGGTTTCCACGAGTTATGGGAGCTGGGCACAACTCGTGGTACCAATCATGGTAGCAGACCGGAGTCCTAAAACTGGGGTGAAGTAATGAGGGAAATAATCATTCGTTAGAGCCAGCAACTACCCGTGGTACCGGTTGTTGTCACTGGCGGTGCACTTTATCCAGGTTTTTCATTAGGGGTATTTTCATCATTCCTAAGTCCTAAGGTCCTAAACTAAATACTATAAGCTTAGTTAGGAGGGTTTTAAGAGTTTTAAACCTATTCTAAGCCTCACCATTTCCATGCTTGAAACTTAAAGTCTTTCCTTGGAGATCAAGTTTGAAGAATCTCTCCAAATCCTCTTCAATTTCCTTTGGGCTTTCAAGAGAGAGTGTTGATCAGATTTACCCAGGTATGTGAGGCCATGAATGATAGTTCCTTTCACTCTCATGCCCTAATTTCTTCTCAATTCCATGGGGTTCCAATATAGAACTCAAGTTTCATGATCTATGAGGTTTATTATAATTCTTGTGAAATTCTCAATGATCTATCTGTGGGACAATTTCTTTCATGTATTAAATCATATTTTATGATTTATGGGCAGATTTTATGACTATTTTGGATTTAAAAAAATTATATATTTGAATTTAAATCTAATTATGCCTAATTATGTATGTTTTATGAAAAGTCAAGTTATGATTTCATTATGATCTTGATCTTAATTAGCCAAGTTATGATTTATGCATTATGATTTGAATTCTCTCAAGTACTTATCATGGATTTATGAAATGTCAAGTTTCTACATGTTTTACTAGTATGCATGGATTTCATGATTGCATTTATGACTCTTGGCCAATTCATGGGTCCTTGTTCATGGCTAATCATGTATTTTTAAAATGGGGATCAATGATATTATTATTTATTTGGCCACGAACTTCATGAATGATTGTGTGATTACTATACGAGCCCTAATGTGCATGTTTTTGAAAGCAATGTCTAGCACCGAGTAGTCTGGCGTTCAAAGGATTACGCTGGTGTCTCAGAATTACGTGCCACCATAGGTTTTTATATATATATCCAAATATTAATGGATCCCCTCTCATGATATCACACACTGCACGTCCCTTGCCTGGCAAGCCTGGGACGACTCTGCCCACTTGAGCAAGATAGTTGGAGCATCATGTAAGGCTCTATAATGATAGTGTTGGTTATGACGAGTCCTCCCATTGTTCCACATATTTTTATGCATTGTTATGTTATGTTACTTTGGCTCAATTTATGTTTCTAAAAGTTTTCATATGACTGATTACGAATGGGTTATGATTAATTTGAAAACCTTGAGCCCTCATGTCATGTTATGATATTCACTTTACTTTCATGTTGTCTTATTCTTATGTACTCTTATGTATTTTAATTGTCCGTTTTACTTACCTTGCATACTCGGTATATTCCAAGTACTGATCGCATACTTTATGTTATATCCTCTCATGATACAGGTTCAAGGGTTCAGTCTCAGTCGCATCTCTAGTCTTGCTTATCCCTCAAGCCTGTTTAGCAAGTTGTTGGTGAGTCCTCATCCTCCAAGGACATCCTGCTATCTATGGTTATGTTTTTAGTTTCGTACTTTATCGAGCTAGTTGTTGGTGTTGTCCTATCCACACATCAGTATTGTTAGAGGCTCTTCAGACATGATGTAGTAATCAGTTGTCATTGTTGACACTTTCTTTTAGATGATATGTATGCAAACTTCCGCTGAAGCATGTTTGTTATGGTAGTATCTTCTTATAGTATGCATTTTATTGTTATTTCATTCCATGGATCGACTTGGAGCCTCTCGGGGTTCTTTGTCCTGTGTCTCAATCCAGGCCTATGTTCAGGTCATGAAAAACTTGGTATCAGAGCATTAGGTTTTGAAGTGTCCTAGGATTTCTGAAAGTCATGTTAAGTAGAGTCATTTTCATGGGTGTGAAGCGCGCCACACTTATGATGAAGCTACAAAACGTTTAGGAAAAAGTTCCCTTCTTTCATGAACTATGTCGTGTGATGAAATATCTCTCTATCCTTCTTGCTCGTGCTATACGCATTAATGAATCATGCCTCCCCACCACATCAACAGAAGAAGGAATGGAAATGAAAATGGCAATAGGGATGGACACCAGCAGGCCCCACTAGCCCCCGAGGATCATGTACCCGAGTAGGTTGCCCATGTAGAGTTCAGGGCAGCCATACAGATGCTAGCTTAGGCTTTGACCGCGCAGGTCAATCAACAGGCGGTAGCATATGTCCCTCAGAATGGGAATGCGGTGGTGGCGAGGGTTAGAGATTTTCTGAGGATAAACCCTCTGGAGTTCCTTAGGTTGAAGGTGAATGAGGATCCACATGAGTTTATTAATGAGGTGCTGAAGATCACCCAGATCATAGGGGTGATCGGGGAGGAGTGCGTACACCTAGCCTTGTATAAGTTAAAAGGGGTTGCGCATATCTGGTTCAGGCAATAGAAGGATAGCGGGACAGTTGGAGTAGGCCCCATTAGTTGGGATGAGTTTCATGTCGCATTTTTGGATCAGTTCTTCCCTCGTGAGATGAGGGAGATTAAAGAAGAGTAATTTGTGAACCCTAAGGCAGGGTAACATGACAGTCCAGGAGTATGCTTTGGAGTTCACTTGTTTGTCTAAGTAGGCACTAGATCCAGTGGCTGATTAGAAAGCTCGGGTGAGCCAGTTTGTGCACAAAGTAGAAGACTACCTGGACAAGGATTTTAGGACCGCTATGATTTACCAGGACATTGACTTTCCTCTATTGGTTCTATACGTCAAGCAGATGTAGGCGGTGCATCTGAGAGAGAGAGAGGCCAAGAGGGCAAGGACAAATAGTTATAGGTTCTCTCAGTAGAGATCGGGAGGCAGACATCACCAGTAGTCTCATCAGAGGTCATTAGCTCCAGTGTTATCACTAATCAGTGCCCCATCTAGGACGCGATATGATCAGAGGAGTAGAGCCTCAAGTTCGAAGGACCAAAAGAACATGTAGACAGAGCGTACTATTTTAGCCTGTAGAAAGTGTAGCAAGAGTCATGTGGGAGAGTGCTTGATGGGATCAGATATCTGTTTTGGGTGTGGTAGATCCGGCCACATGCACTGGAAGTGTCCCTTGGCTAGACAGGGTGATGGTAGAGGTTGTGCTCAGGCTACCGGTTCAATAGCAGCACCAGCACGCCCAGCTCAGCAGGGTGCGTCCACCAGTGCAGGTGGTGTCCAGCGCCAGAATAGATTTTATGCCTTTGGATCTCCACAGGAGTAGGAGACTTCATCAGCTGTGGTCACCGGTATGTTACGAGTATTCCACGTTGATGTTTATACATTGTTAGATCCAGGGGCTACTTTATCTTTCGTGATGCCCTATGTTGCTTGTAGTTTCGGAGTCAGTCTTAAAATCCTATCAGAACCCTTCTCATTCTCTACTCCAGTTGGTGATTTAGTTATAGCTCGACGGGTATACAGAAATTACCTGATCACAGTCCTTCAGAAAACCACCTCAGCAGATTTAGTAGAGCTAGCCATGATAGATTTTGATGTTATCTTCAGCATGGATTGGCAACATGCATGTTATGCCTCAGTCAATTTTAGAACCCGTGCAGTAGATTTCAGGTTTTCGGGTGAACCATTCTTAGAGAGGAAGGGTAGTTTGGTTGTTCCTATAGGTTGCTTGATTTCCTACCTTAAGGACAGAAAGATGATTTCTAAAGGTTGCGTGTACCATATAGTTAGGGTTAAGGATGCTACATCCGAAACCTCGAATATTCTATCAGTTCCTGTAGTATATGAATACCCAGAAGTGTTTCCAGATGATTTACCGGGGATTCCTCCTTAGTGAGAGATCTATTCCTCCTTATAGAATGGCTACATCTAAGATAAAGAATTTGAAGGAGCAGTTGAAGGATATTTTAGAAAAGGGTTTCATCAGACCTAGCAAATCTCCGTGGGGTGCACCAGTTCTCTTTGTCCGAAAGAAGGATGGTTCCTTTCGAATGTGCATTGATTACAGGCAATTGAACAAGGTTACCATCAAGAACAGGTATCGTCTCTCCAGGATTGATGATTTCTTTGACTAGCTTTAGGGTGCCAAGTGTTTCTAAAAGATAGACCTCAGATCCGGATACCATCAGCTCAGGATTCAGGAGAGTGACATTCCGAAGACAGCCTTCAAGACTGGTGTGGTCACTATGAGTTTTTAGTTATGTCTTTTGGACTAATGAATGCTTCTACAGCTTTTATGGATTTGATGAACAGGGTGTTCAAGCCATATCTATACATGGTCATGATCGTATTCATAGATGACATCCTTATATACTCTCTAAGCGACGAGGAGCATGCCGCTCATTTGAGGGTGGTGTTACAGACTTAGAAGGATCGTCAGTTGTATGTTAAGTTTAGCAAGTGTGAGTTTTGGCTAGACTCAGTGGCATTTTTGGGTCATGTGGTGGCAAGTGAGGGCATGTAGGTGGACTCTCGAAAGATAGAAGTGGTGAAGAATTGGCCTAGACTAGTTGGTCCCTCGGATATCAGGAGTTTCTTGGGTTTAGCTGGTTATTATCGGAGGTTTGTTGAAGGGTTTACATCCATTGCAGCCCCATTGACTAAATTGACCCTAAAGAAGGTGATGTTTCAATGGTCAGAGGCCTGTGAGAAGAGTTTCCAAGAGTTTAAGACTCGACTCACCTCAGCACCAATGTTGACCCTACCTGAGGGTACCGATGGGTTCGTGGTATATTGTGACGCTTCGAGGATCGTCCTTGGTTGTGTACTAATGCAGCACGATAAGGTTATAGCCTATGCTTCCAGGAAGCTAAAGGTACATGAAAAGAATTATCCGACTCATGATCTTGAATTGGCGGCGGTAGTATTTTCCTTGATGATTTGGAGATACTATCTGTAAGTGGTTCATGTGGATGTGTTTACGGACCATAAAAGCCTACAGTACATGTTCACCCAGAAGTATCTAAATCTAGGTCAGAGAAGTTGGTTGGAGCTTCTTAAGGAATATGATATGAGTGTCCTTTGTCATCTGAGCAAGGCCAATGTGGTGGAAGATGCTCTTAACAGGCTTTCTGTGGAGAGTTTGTCTCATGTAGATGAGGAAACAAAAGAGTTAGTGAAGGATGTGCATCGACTTGCGCAACTAGGAGTTCGTCTTGTTGACTCAACGGATTGTGGTATTGTTGTTCAGAATGGATCAGAATCATCTTTAGTAACCGATGTAAAAGCTAAGGAAGACGAGGATCCTATTTTGGTAAAGTTGAAGGAAGTTGTTCGGAATCATAAGGTGGAGTTCTTCTCCAGAGGAGGAGATGGTGTGCTTCGATATTAGGGTCATTTTTGTGTACCTGATGTTGGTGACATAAGGGAGCGGATGTTGCACGAAGCTCATGGTTCCAGATATTCTATCCATCCAGGTGCCACTAAGATGTACCGTGACCTACGGGAAATCTACTAGTGGAGTGGCATGAAGAAGGACATAGCTGAGCTTGTGGCTAAGTGTCTGAATTGTCAACAGGTAAAGGTTAAGCATCATAGACCGGGAGGTGTGCTCCAGGACATTGGTATCCCTACATGGAAATGGGAGGAAATCAATATGGACTTCATTACGGGGTTGCCTCGTACTTGTCGACAGTATGACTCTATTTTGGTGGTTGTAGATAGGTTGACTAAGGCAGCTCATTTTCTACCGGTCAAAACTACCGATTCAGCAGAGAATTATGCTAAGTTATACATTTGGGAGTTATTTCGGTTTCATGGAGTTCCCTTGTCCATCATATTAGATAGAGGTACTCAGTTTACCTGCTAGTTTTGGAGATCATTTCATAAGGAAAATGGTACTTAGGTCAAGCTTAGCATAGCATTTCACCCGCAAACATATGGTCAAGCGGAGTGGACCATTCAAACTCTTAAGGACATGTTGAGAGCATGTGTGATTGATTTCAAAGGTGGTTGGGATGATCATTTGCTTCTCATTGAGTTTGCATATAACAACAGTTATCATTCTAGCATTTATATGGCTCCGTTTGAGGCTCTCTATGGGAGAAGATGTAGATCGCCTATTTGTTGGTTTGAAGTCGGTGAAGCTACATTGATGGGACCAGATTCAGTCCATGAGGCCATGGATAAAGTTCAGCTTATAAGGGACAGGTTGAAAATAGCTCAAAGTCGTCAAAAGTCCTATGCGGATGTGAGGAGGGATCTTGAGTTTGAAGTTGATGAATGGGTGTTTCTGAAGGTATCTCCCATGAAGGGAGTGATGAGGTTCGGAAAGAAAGGGAAACTCAATCCCTGTTATGTTGGTTCGGATCGGATTGTGAGGCGTGTTGGTGAGGTGGCTTATGAGTTGGAGTTGCCCGCAGAATTGGCTTCAGTGCATCCGGTGTTCCATGTGTCACTTTTAAGGAAATACATGGGTGATCTGTCTTTGGTTGTTCCTATGGTGGAATACTCATGTGGTACTTTCTCAATTTTACACATGTGATACACGTAGAGAGTGTAGGTGTGAAAGACAGCCTTAGCTATGAGGAGGTTCCAGTGGAAATACTTGATCGTCAGGTTTGGAAGCTAAGAAACAAAGAAGTGGCCTCAATCAAGGTTTTGTGGAGGAATCAGCATGTTGAGGGAACTACACGGGAGGTCGAAGCAGATATGATGGCTAAATACCCGCATCTATTCCCTTCCGGCTCAATTCTGACTTGAGGTATCAGTTTCCTACTTAGTATTCTACTCAGTTTCATGTTCAATTCATGTCCCCCAGTTTCCTTCATGCCAATGTATGTATTTGTGATTCATGAATTCAGCTCAGTCATGTATTCTAGTCCGAAGTTAGTCACTCCATCATGTTTTCAGCTTAAATATTCAGCAGTTTGCATGGTAGTTGCAGTTCTCAGCTTTTCAGTATGTTTAGAGGACGAATGTTCCCAAGGGGGAAGATATTGTAATACCCCGAAAGTGCTTAAAACTAGACTCTGCATTTGAAATAAGAAGTAGCAGAAAATTTGAGATTTCTTCTCAAAATGACTCATTGTACGGGTCGTTGGTGGGTCTAACGACTCATTGGAGGGCTCGTGGTGACAATTTGCAGAATTGGATTTGGAAGTAACGGATCTTAGAACGACACATTGGTCGATGTAATGAGTCATTGTATGGGGCCGTTGGGAGGATTGTCTTGGTAAGAAAGGGTTGGTATGAGTCATGGGACGACTCATTGCACCGAAGGACGAGTCGTTGAATAGTCCTATAGGAAGGATTTCCCGAAGGTAGGCAGTGGTGACAACGGATGGTTTCCACGAGTTGTGGGAGCAGGGTACGACTCGTAGTAGCTGGGTACAACTCGTGGTACTAATCGTGGTGGCAGACCTGAGTCCGAAAAGTGGCGTAAATCAATGAGGAACTAACGATTCATTGGAGCCAGCAATGACCCGTGGTACTGGTCGTTATCACTGGTAGTATAGTTTTTCCAAGTTTTTCATTAAGGGTATTTTCATCATTTCTAAACCCTAAGGTCCTAAACTACATCATTTTAAGATCAGTTAGGAGGGTTTTAAGAGTGCTAAACCTATTCTAAGTCTCACCATTTCCATGCATGCAACTTAAAATCTTTCCTTGGAGATCAAGTTTGAAGAATCTCTCCAAATCCTCTTCAATTTCCGTTGGGCTTTCAAGAAGGAGTGTTGATTAGATTTACCCAGGTATATAAGGCCATGAATGAGATTTCCTTTCATTCTCATTCCCTAATTTCTTCTCAATTCCATGGGGTTCCAATTCTAGAACTCAAGATTCATGATCTATGAGGTTTATTACAATTCTTGTGAAATTCTCAATGATCTATCTATGGGTCAATTCCTTTCATATATTAAATCATGTTTTATGATCTATGAGCAGATTTTATGACTATTTTGAATACAAAATTTATAGATTTGAATTTAAATCCAATTATGCCCTATCATGTATATTTTATGAAAAGTGAAGTTATGATTTCATTATGATCTTGATCTTAATTAGCCCAATTATGATTTATGCTTTATGATTTGAATTATCTCAACTACTTATCATGGATTTATGAAATGTCAAGTTTTTACATGTTTTACAAGTATGCATGAATTTCATGATTGATGGATTTATGACTCTTGGCTAATCCATGGGCCCTTGTTCATGGCTAATCACTTATTTTTAAATGGGGATCAATGATTTAATTATTTATTTGGCCACGGACTTCATGATTGATTTTATGGTTACTATACGAGCCCTAATGAGCATGTTTTTAGAGCAGTGTCTAGCACCGAGTAGCTCGATGTTCAAAGGATTGTGTCGGTGCCTCAAAACTAAATGCCACCGTAGATTTATATATATATCATAATGTTAATGGATACCCTCTCGTGATATCACATACTACACATCCCTTGCTGGCAAGCCTAGGACGGCTCTGCCCACTTGAGCGAGATAGTTGGGGCATTATGTAAGGCTCTATCATGATGGTGTTGGTTATGACGAGTCCTCCCATTGTTCTACATGTTTTTATGCATCGTTATGTTATGTTACTTTGGCTCAAGTTAAGTTTCTAAAAGTTTTCCTATGACTATGATTACGGATGGGTTATGACTGAGTTGAAAACCTTGAGCCCTCATGTTATGTTATGATATTCACTTTACTTGCATGTTATCCTATTCTTATGTGCTCTTATGT
>JACEIK010001627.1:95535-113246 GCA_018107945.1 Datura stramonium | reverse complement strand
GTGTGTGTATATATATATATTCTTTTTTTTTCTTCCCATTTTCTCTTTACTTTTATCCTATTTTGCCAAACACGAAATATGCACTTTTCCAAATCTTTACCCAAGACACTAAATGACCTAATTAACCCCTAAATGAGACTAATGTTTATGTTGGTGATCATAAAGATTGGTCCCGAACAACGTAGTCCCTTATCCCATGACTTGCTTTTTGTGGTGAATCTTTCTTACAAAGAGAAAAGGGTTTGGTGGTGAAGGAGCTAAAGATGACCTAGTTCTTAAGTAAACACCATGGCCACACTCCCATATTCATTACACACTCCATGCCCTCACGTGTGGTCCACCAATGGAACAGTCGTGATCCTAACACTCCATGTCCTAAAACTTACTTCTTTTTCTTGTTTTTTTTTCTCCACAAAAATAAATATCGATACTCAAGGACTATCATGTAAATTTACCCCCTTTTTCTTTTATTTAGCATAAAGACACTTTAACAATTGTTATTTAATGTAAAGAAATTACCAAATAGCTAGCATTTTTTAAAGCCATAATTTTTCCTGATCAACATCCAAAATTTCAGCTGTTTGCTTGTCCCCTTCAAACGCAAATAAACCCCCTCTCCTTTCTCTTCTTCTTCCATCTCTGTCTCTCTCTCTCTCTCTCTCTCTCCCATCCCAAACTTCACTCCTCACAACTCTCTTTCCTCTCTAAATTTTTCCCTCTCACACCAAAAACACACACTCTCATCACACATTCTTCTATTAGCTCCCTTTTCCATAATTCCTATCCCCATGGAAACACCTGACTTCTTCCAAGCAAGTTACTATAACTCTCAATACACCCCCGAAAAGCGCCTTTCCGATGCCAAAAACGGTGACCATTTTGTCGTTGAGGACCTTTTGGACTTGCCTAACGATGAAGGAATGGTCACTGATGGCACGTTGGATGCTACGGTCACCGGAAATTCCACGGATTCTTGTGTTGTTGATAATTCATGCAATTCTTCATTTTCCGGAAGCAATCACGACCCACAGTTACTCGCTAACAATATTGGCTATCGGAATTTTCCCGACGGACAGTTCTCCAATGAATTCTCCGTGCCGGTAACCACAATTTTCACGCACGCATAAATAAATTCGTGTTTCTTAACGTGCTTTTGCTTTTAGTTTTATTTTTTTTTTTTCTTCTCGTAAATAAAAGACACTGAGAAAAAGTAGTCACTAGACATGTAACTTTAACGCTTTTGTGAGAAATTTTGTTTAATGGCTTTTTTTTTTTCCTACAAAAAAGAAACATTTAATTTTCTTGTTTGATTGTTGTGAATACAAAGATAAAGAAAATTCAAGTTTCCTAACTTGTCGGCGAGCTGGATCATGCTGCATTTTTAGAGTTTCCTCTGAAATTATTTTAACGCGAAAAACAATTGTTGTAATATTTCGTATATTTGCAGTCCGAATTGGTCCCAAATGAGATTGCTAGTTTATTATGATATGAAATGAAATATTTTGTTGCTAATCAAATTGGTATTATTGTATTTTGCAGTATGACGATTTGGCTGAGCTGGAATGGCTATCGAATTTTGTGGAAGAATCATTCTCAAGTAACGAGATGCAGAAATTACAGATCATTCAAGGAATGAAGACTCGAAGTGATTCTGAGATTCACCAATTCATTCCTGACCCAAACCGAGCATCCGCAGCTAGCACAATCTTCAAGCCGGAAATATCCGTCCCAGCCAAAGCACGTAGCAAGCGGTCCCGCATGGCTCCAGGAAACTGGGCCTCTCGCTTGCTAGTCGTGTCGGACTCCACCATAGACATGACATTAATGCAAGACAATATGTCATCGTCATCAGAGTCTGGGATAATCCCGAGCTCTGGTGGGAAGAAGACTGTGAATAAGTCTTCTACTCCGAAAAAGAAAGAGAGTAGTCATCATGTTCCAAGTAACAACATGGCTAGCAATAGTGAAGGAAGGAAGTGTCTTCATTGTGCTACCGATAAGACACCGCAGTGGAGGACTGGGCCAATGGGTCCAAAAACACTTTGCAATGCTTGTGGTGTAAGGTACAAGTCTGGACGTCTCGTCCCTGAATATCGACCTGCTGCTAGCCCGACTTTTGTGCTAACTAAACACTCCAATTCTCACCGCAAAGTGCTTGAGATTCGGAGGCAAAAGGAAGTTAGTCGGGCTGAACACCAACACCAATTCCTTCCTCAGAACATGATGTTTGATGTATCCAATGCCGATGATTACTTGATTCATCAACATATTGGCCCCGATTTTCGGCAGCTAATCTAGTGATCAATGCTACCCCTGTAGGAGTTTGCTTTCTCTTCTCAGAGGATTGAATTTCCTAAATTTCTTTTTTCTACGTTAATTTACTAGGACTAGATTCCTAACTTATCGAATTTTGTAGCTTTGTCATAGAAATGAAAAACAAAAATTAAAGGAAAGGTGAGAGACTCAAAGAGAAAGAATGACAAATACAAGTAGAAGGTGTAGGGTCTAGTGTCCTAAGTTTGTGTTCCTTTTGCCAAAAACTTGGCAATTTCATCGAACCAATTTTTCCTGATATACAATTAAACTTGCTTTTCTTTTTTTGTAATTCTACATTTTTTGTACCCCTCTTGTTTTTGTTCTAATTTTCTTTTATCATGTCCAGTATAAATCATCGCTGGATTTATTCTCTACTAGTCAACAAGGAAAATGTGGGGGAGAAATAAAAAGAAGCATAGTAATTGTTAGATTAATCTCTTACCACCGTGTTAAAAGTCATATAGCTGATAGAAAAGGAGTGACTTTATTTCTTAACTAAGGCCCACCAATCAAGCGTCCTGTATGATCATGACACCGATCCAGACCCCTCAGCCCCTTCATGAGCCCTTGTCATAAGTAGGACATTGACATTACCCAACAATCATGATCTTTAACTTGCATGCGAATGACTTCTAAAATACATGGTTTGATAAGTGCAAGAAAACGTCAAAATATTGTAGGTTTTGAACTTTTATTCTCCTTCTTGAATTTATTTGTTTTTCCATTGTAATTACGGATGTTGCATATGAAAGTTATTTTCCTTTTTTTCGCTCATCGTTTGGTAAGTCAAGGTGGATAGATATAATCCTATCTCTTTTAACGAGTCTAATGAGGTTAGGTACTCATAATTGATTTAGTAAACGTATTGCATTTTATCCTAATTTAAATACCATACGATAGATGAGTTTGTTTTTTCGGGTAAAACTTTAATTTTCGATTAGAATTAACTACATATATTCATTTATTTACAAAAGATAGTGTGAAATTCTATAATTGAAAATATAAAACCATTAATATGATTACTAGATTGATAAAAATTTTCCACATCGGATCGGATTTATAGCTTGCATATCAAATATTTAACTATGCTTAAGTAATATGCATATTTACTTTGATTTATTAATTCTTAAAGTTACTTCCTTCGTTCCTTTTTAGTTTCTAAGAAAAGATTTGTACATCGATTGAGAAAAATTAATAGGAATTGTAATTTGACTAATATAATCTTATTAATTGATAGATACTTTTTAGAAATATACAATAATAATTTTTTACATATTCTAAAATGACCTAAGTACTAAGAATAAAGCTAAAAAAAAATGATCTATTATTTTTTTGAATTTTAAAATTAACAATTATTTTTAATATACTTAGTAACAAAAAAAGAAACCAAGGGTGTAACAGTTCAGTTAAGTGTAAGTACCAATTTCAGTGCATAGTGCCATGGAAATTGTGAACTTGGCTACTTTAACAAGAAACCTTTTTCTTTCCATTGGGATGGTAAAAACATGAATTTCAGCGAAAGAAGAAGTAGAAGCAGATGGTGTAGTACTAGTATGTGATTGTTTTGTTAGGAGGAATAAGGGATAAATAGTTTGAGATTAATTTTGGGATGAGGTTCGTTTGGTTGGATAAAATTTCAGAATAATTTATATTGAGATTAGTTGATTCGGGATTATAGTGTTATTTTTATCCCACGTTGAGGTAGAATAACTAATCTCAAATTGAATAACTAATTTTGAAATGACTTATTTCCCAACCAAACGAACCGTAATAGTAGTAGAAATCCAGGGTGTTGAATGTGATGAATGAAGCAGCAGTTTTATAGAGAATGTTAGAGGAAAAGCACATTCCAAGTTCATATACATTGGAGGTTCATCCTCCTTTTTTTTATGTCGTTATCTGCTCCAGTACTGCTTTGTTTTTTCCACTGGAAATCCGTTAAACATATCTTTTATGCACAGATTTCAATCTATTCACCCCATCCTCTACTTTAACCCAAGAGACTGGAGTAGTTAAATCAAATAAGTTTGAGAAATAAAAATAAAATACTGTAATAAAATATTTAGGCGGACGTGCCTACTTTTCATGCACACCATGTGACATTCTTTAATTTACTTTTTTTTTTTTTTGAAAACAAGTTAACTGATGGAAACGAGAGTGCTGATTAGGTCAATGTGCCAAACCTAATCTTCGTTAAATGTGTATGGGATAAAAGTTGGACTATGAAAGGGAAAACGAAGTTTGATTTTAAGTGAATCCAAAGTGTACTGGGATAGCTCGTCTAGGACATTTTTCAAGTCTATAATAAATCTCAAGATCGTTTTTTAAAAGGTTAGACGTTTTTCTAAGGGTTTCGTATGAGGAGCACATTGGAGCCACGAATTTCATCGATTTACACTTTCTTTCATCTTTCTTAGATGTTTGTATTATTGATAACATTCTTGTGATTGTTACTATGGACATAAGCTACTAATTTCCTTGTTTTAGTGTTGTGGAATAGCCATGAATACTGTTTTTTGATGTATACGTACATCTTAGTTTGAATTATCAATTTATGACTGTTTCTTTATGTTTATGACTACTTGCTTGATTCTTCAGCTAACAATTGAGTTTTATTTACTAGTTGATATACTTGTTTGGAAAGATGTGGTTAGACTAGAGAATGTGTTAAAAGAATGTGATCTAACTTTCAAATAGTGATGTAAAAAATTGCGATTAAGTTAGGGATACACCAAGCCGTCGTGTTCAATTAAATACCGTGAACATATGTATTCTTCATAATCAATTCCATAGGAATACAGACAACAATCTACGTTAAGTAAGGTGTGTGGTTGGTGGGAAGACTACTATGAATATTGACGATTCAATTAATTAGTAGTTGTGATGATTTGAGTTAAGAGGAGTATTTTGGTAACGTAGTAGGATTGGTGACCATCCAAAATCCTGGAATATTCATCTCTTTGTGTTAATTATAAAGTGTGAAGTTGTCCCCTTAATTCGTTCGTAGCATAAGTAACTTGGTTTTTACATTCTTGTAGCAGTTAATAACAAAATCAATTCTTGGTGAAAACACTTGTTTAATTGATTAGTAATAGTGAGTTTTAATTTACTCTAAAAATCACAAGTCTCTTTGGGTATGATATCTGATTATTAAGTCACTGTATTTTTTGGGGACCATGTATATTTGAAAATTAATTGTTTATTTAGAATTAGCTATTATTATATTAGTTGTTCAAGTGTTAGCATTTTGATCTCAGTTATTTCTAACGCAGGTACCATTATCTAATGCGACGGGTTTCTAGCAATAACAACTTTGAGAATTTTTATAAGGAACTTCAATAAACTTTTCACAGGAAAAGGAGGGAGTTGAGATTTCTTCAAAATCAATAGGTCGCTCCTCTACCTTTGGAAATGACAATTAATGAACATGTAATAGTACAAACATTGGTAATTTCGCTCGTAGGTAATATCACTTCAAGTATTGTTAAGCGCAACATCACTGGGCTATTTGATCTTAAACAGAGCATGATACAACTGTCTCATGCTAACAGACAGTTCTTGGGGTTTTTCACATAAGGATCCTTAGCAGCATATTTAGAACTTTCTGGAGATCAATGGTACTTATATCACTACTGGAGTCATAGTTGAATTCGTCAGACTCACACTTTTTCCATTGTTCTTGCTTGGAGAAGTGAAAAAGTAGTTGAAAGCGGAGCCTCCATATTCAAGCACTACATTGGAAGATCTAGCCTAAAATATTTTGCTAGATTTTTTCTATCCGGAAAGACAATGAGATATAGAAGTTGAATCATGTCCTTTAGGAAAAAGGAAGGTGAGACTTTATATGCATCATAGGAGCGGTCAAGGCACTCCGCCGAGATTATCCACACCACGAATAATCTAATGAAGTTCTAGCATACACTTTCATCGAAGGGTTACACCCTCATACAAAAATTATTATAGATGCAATCTTATAAAAGAATTATGACGAGATCTATGCATTGTTGAACAAGTTCTTAAAGAGAAACCTTAACTGACAGGGTGATCCGGGCAAAAATGTGGTTCAGAAGACAACTAGGGTATTAGAGATTGATGGACTGTTTTCATTTTCTGCAAAAATGATTGCTATTCAAAATCAACTCAACAAAATATCTTTAGGAAAATCTCAACCAAAGGAACAACAAGTAAACCAAGCCCGGGTCTTTTGTGAGGTTTGCGGAGAAGGGCATACGAGTGATATTTTCCCTGCCGACCTAGAGCTTGTTTATTTGGTAAGTGGTGCCAACAGAGGTCAAATAGTCAAAATCATTATGAAAAGACTTACAACCCAAATTGAGGGAATCATCCTAATTTCTCTTAGGATGGTAATCAAGGAAATTAGAACTAGTACATGCCACAGGATCAGTAGCAAAATTATCAGCTGACACAGGGTATACAGACAGTTTCTCTTTCAATGTGGAAGACTAATGAAAAAGATGATAGTTGATCAGTAGAAAATGATGGATGACAAAGTTGATGTTGAAAATCAAAATTGTAATATTGCAATTTGTAGTTTAGAAAGGCAGTTGGGACAGATTGCTAATGCATAGATTACTAGACCACATAGGGCATTACCTAGTTTTACTGATCCAAATTCAAAAGCTTTGGCAAATACTCTAACTCTTAGGAATGGTAGAATTAAGGGAGATATCTCCAAAGAATACAAATTAGGGTGATCTAAGAAAGAATATACTTTAGGTGAGGTGATTGAGTTGGAGTGGCCAACTCAGGAGTTGGTGGCTAAGTAGCCAAAATGTATGGTTGCTAAACCCTCGCCTCTGTTCCTATAGAGGCTGGTCAAGTAGAAAGATGAAGCTACTTATAAGAAATTTTTTGAGTTGCTTAAGAAAATACATGTGAATATCCCCTTGGGAAATTTCAAAGTACGCCAAGTACATCAAGACATAGTAGTAAACTAAGTAGGTTCACCGTGTACTCAACAGTCACACTTATTGAAGAGAGCACATCCATAATACAAAACAAGCTACTGATGACCTTGAAATATCTTGGCAGCTTTACTATCGAGATTAGTGATGTTGGGCATATTCTTATGTCCATTTGCCATGTTTTTACTCATATTTTGCCTTTTATTGAGTTCATAATCTTTATGAAATGTATGAATTCATATTTTCATGTGTCTTGTGAGATAGTGAATGTTTCTAGATGTTTTGAGCAATAAACCAAGGAAAAAGGACCCAAAAATGGCTCAAGGTGTGAAGAAGAAGAGTTTGCAAAAGTCGGCCTAGGCTATGGCTAATATGGTGCTCCCAACACTTGTGTTTAAGAGAAAATACACCAAAGTTGATGCTATGGATGACATGGGGCTCCAGGTACCTTAGCTTCAGAGATGAGAATTTGACTAACACCTTGGCGAGATGGATGACGTGGAGTCCCAAATGCATCCCAGATTTAGGAAATTTTCCTAACATTTTGGGACTATGGTGAGAGTGGGGCACCAGAAGGTCTTGAAATTCACAAATTTGACTAACACTCTGGTGCTATGGTGAGAGTGGGGCGCCAAAGTTGTTAGAAGTGCAAAACTTTGGCTATGTCCTTGGTGCTATGGTGAGAGTGGGGCGCCTGGAGCTATTCTTCAGAGGAAATTTAACTAACTCCTGAGTGCTATACATGGGGCGGCGCATTAGACCCTTTTGGATAGGATTTTGCTGATTTTTAAGTCAATTACTTGAGGTCAAAAGCGTCATTTGAAGGCACACCCTATATATATATAACATCTAGGGTGTTCTTTAGCATATCGATCATTATATCATTTATCAGTTTGAAGGTTGTAAACGCAACTTTTGGAGGAGAGACAAGTTCTACTTAGGTTTCTTCTTTTCTTTCTTGTTTTACTGAGAATGATGATATTATCTTTATTTTTCCGCTCGTCTATGAGTGACTAAATACCTATTCTAAGGTTTTGACCATAATTGATGGTTGAAGTTTGAAAGACTGTTGATTGTTAGTTTTGATTATTTCATAAAGGTTGCTTATATTTACTTATTTTAATTATTTATTTATTAGCCTGATCACCTTGTGAGTAAATTTGTTGATGTTTGGTTGAACTTGGGAAAGGGAACCGAAAGGGTTAAAAGTAAATATAAAACAAAAATTCAAAGATCCTTTGGCCCATTGGTTGAAGGTTAGAAGTTGTTATTGAGGATAGAGATATACCCTTCAACCTTGTTTAGTTGATATATAGTAGGAATAGCCGTCGTTTCATGTATCTCCTACGACCATAAGGATATAGGCGTTAGAGTTCATGGATAGTTCTTGGATGCTTGGGACAGTAGAAAGAAATGGAATAGTAACTTGAAACTAGAAACCTTAGGAAGAATTAATCTAGCGTAATCACGTCATGAGAACTCAACCTGATATGAAAATGCTAATTTCCTAGATTTTCATCATCATTTGAAGTATAAACAAGTCTGCAACAATCTCAGTTTTAGTTAATTTTACATTTCAAGTTTTTGTAGTTTGACTCTCCAAACCATTCTCCATTTTATCTATTTTGCTAGAATAGAAAAATAAAGCAATAACCTTATAACAATTGATCTGACAAGTTTACAAGGGATTGGTAATTGGGACTTTCAATCCTATATTATTTGACGACCACGTGCGCTTGGGTGATATCAAGTTTTTAGCGCCGTTGTCGGGGACTTGAAGATTGATTGATCATTTGTAGGTTAGTATTTTTATTATGTTATTTTGTATTTTTACATTTTTGTTTATTTTTTTGTGAAGTTACAAGTGTTTTGTGCTCAGTGTATGCCAAGTATGAGTAGTCAAGAATCACTTTTGGCTTCTCTTGATCCTGAAATTGAGAGAACCTTTTGAAGGTTAACCACGAAGAATAACGAGCAGGTACAGGGAAACAACTAGGAGAGGGTTCCAGTGTTGAATTTTTCTAGGCCAAACTTGGAGAACGCTTCTAAAGCGATCATCAAGCCGGCCATCACGGGAACTTTGAGTTGAAGGAAGGAACCATGTGGTTGGTCCAAAACACTTGCCAATATCAGGGAAAGCCGGACGAGGACCCTCACAAGCATCTGATGACGTTCGTGGAGCTGAGTGAGAGCTTTCACTATCAGAATGGGTCAGATGAGCATGTAAAGCTCACGTTGTTTCTGTTCTCATTGATTGGTGAGGACAAGGAGTGACTTCAAAATGAGCCAGAAGGTTTCATCACCACTTGTGAGGTTCTTTCCAACAAGTTCATCAACATGTTCTTCTTTTCAAGGAGAAAGAAAGAGTTGAGGGGGTAAGATCTCTGGTTTTGTGCAAAGAGATGGTGAAACCTTTGCTCAGGCTTGGGAACGATAAAAGGGATACTTGAGAGATTGTCCATACCACATGAAGCCGAAGGAGATTATCGAACACAACTTTATAGAAGGGCTGAAGCCGGAGTCCAAAATCTTGCTTGATGCTACTGCACAGGGAAAATTTTTATCCAAGAGCTATGACGAAATAGAAGCTCTTTTGAACCTTATGTCAGTGAGGAGTCAAGACTATCAAGACTAAGGTAGAGGATTCACAGTAGCAAGGTGGCAAATGAGGCAATCAGAGTAGATATAAGTCAATTGGTGAATGTATTAGCAAGCTTGTGACCACACCGGCAGGAAGTCAGGTTCAGCAGGTCCATTAGGTACAGACTCCACCACCATCATGTGAGGTGTGTTGAGAAGGCCATGCTTATTCAGGTTGTCCACTAAACCCAGAATCTGTATTTTTGGTGGGAAAACAAGGTTGTGGTGGAGGTTTTACAGGTAACAGCTATAACCAAGGGTACAGGAACACAACCAATCCCTCATGGGGAGGGAACCAGAATTTTCAAAGGCCCCAGAATACCTATCCAAGACCTCAGAGCCAGCAATTGAGCAGTTCACCTGAGGAAACAATAAAGTAGTGGATGGTGCAGCAGACCTAGGTGGTGAATGAGATGCAAAAGTCCATCCATGAGCTTGAGAGACAGCTGGTGCAATTGTCCCAGTAGTAGACGAACAGACCACAAGGAGCACTTCTGAGTAATACCGAGAAGAACCCGAAGAAAAATGTGAGCACAATCTCTTTATGAAGTGGTAAAGAGCTGGGTGAGGTGATCCCAGAGAAAAAAAAAACTACTAAGGAGCATCTTGTGATGTCCAGACCAGAGGTTGGTGAGTCAAGCAACTCAAAGCCAAAGTTGTTAAAAACTAGGCCATCCCCTCCATTTCCTCAAAGATTTAAGAAGCAGAAGGAAGACTCAACCTGCCAGAAATTTCTTGAGGTATTGAAGAAGGTATATGTTAACTTACCATTGGTGGAGATTTTGTAGGAAGTTTTGAAGTATGCCAAATATTTGAAGAACATTGTGTCAAATAAGAGGAGGTTAACGGAGTTTAAAATCGTGGCTCTCACGGAAGAGTGCAGTTCTTGGCTGCAAAACAAAATTTTTAAGAAGCTGAAGGACCCACGGAGCTTCACCCTTCTAGTGGTGATTGGAAACAAGGAAGTAGGTTCTGCATTGTGTGACTTGGGTGCAAGAATTAATGTGATGCCTGCATCCCTATTCAAAACCTTGGGTTTTGGTGAATCGCGTCTGACCACAGTAACTCTGCAGTTTGCTAACAGGTCTCTTGCTTATCCTGATGGAATCATACAGGATGTCTTGATTAAGGTTGGACCTTTCATCTTACCAATGGACTTCATAATCCTAGATTACAAAGAAGATGCATTAGTTCCCCTCATTCTAGGGAGAGGATTCTTAGCCATCGCAGACGCTGTCATAAAGGTGAAGTTGGGTAAAATGTCGATGACTATGGATGGTGAGGAGGAAGTCTTCAATGTGTTTAGAGCGGTAAGGTGGCCACCACATTATGAGAACTTCACAGTGAAGTCAACGGTAGAGCCTGGAAGATGTGAGCGGGCAGTGGAGAAGCATGTGTTGCATGAGAATTTAGTAAGTGCAATAAAGGATACTATTCATCTCACTCGGTTGAAGTAGTGAGAGTGACTTTCATCGTGTCACGATGTTAAATCAGGCACTGCACAGGAGGCAATCTATAAATATCGTGTCATTACTATAACTAAGGCGCTTGGTGGGAGGCAACCCACATTTTCTCTAACATTTTTGAGTTTACATAGATGAACATGGATTTAAAGGAAAAAAGAGCGGGGACAATGAGCTGAAAAAGGTTAAGTCTGGGGTGGGATACCTGGCATGGGGCGCTATATATTAGTTCCAGAAAAGAAATTTTTTTCCAGGTTGGTGCTATGGGTGGCACGCCGCACCATCCCCTGCTACAAAGAAATTTTTTTCCTAAGTGTGTGGTGAGGTGACAGGCCCACCGTGCTAGGATGTTGTTGTCCGAAAATTGTTTGGTCCAATGGGTCAAAGTTGACCCAAGGACCTTAAAATTACCAAAAACTCATGACCACACCTTTACTTTAAATCTCCATTCATCCCCTCTCACTAAAAGTCAAAACAAAAAGTAAAATAAAATTCTCTCTCTCTCTTAAAATGGATTGTAACTCCCCTCTCCCTTGTCCCCTATTGTTGTCTTCTCCAAGAAGCTTGGTGAAGCTTGTATCTCTAATTCAAGTAAGTAATTCTCTTCTCTCTTGCTTATGTAGTATGAAAAGCATGTCCCAATACCCTTCTTCCCTACGTTAAAGACCCAAAATCATCATTCTCGGTGAAAACCTTAAAGTTTCATAATGTGGGTTTCATGAGCTTTAATTTTTTAAATTCTTTCATGATAATGTGTTATCCATGTCGGGTTGCTTATTTTTGGTTGAAGATAGTGATTTGAAGTTATGGGGATGAAGGGGATTCATAATTTAAAATTCATGATTTTGGTGGTTAGAACATTGATTGTAGAGAGAGAAAGTACTTTGTTCTTAAAGTCTTTAATGTGAAGAATCTTGGGTTGGTGAAAAATTCATGTTAATACATAATGGATTGTAGTAAATTGCTTGTTGGTTGTTGTATGAATTGAATGTATCTACTTCCATGTATGAGTTACTTGAATGATGAATTAATGGATGGAAGGTGAAAGGAATGACCCAAGTGAGACATTCTTGAAAAAAAAAATGAATAGAGGAGAGATGTGAGAAATTCATGAACTTGGTTGTACTAGAAAGTTAGTAAATATTTTGGAGGTTGAGATTTGGATGACATTGCGGGAAGTCTTGAGTACCCTATTTGATAAATTTTGAATTAAGTGTGGGGTCACTATGCACCTGTTACACCTAATTAGCTAGCCGTGTTGTTCACAAACTAATCTTGTGAAATTTTTGATTTTTGTTTGACAGGTGTGATGGCATCAAACGCTAACAAAGAAAAGGAGATAGTGGCATCTGACAAGGGTTTCAAGCGGCTCCAAAAAGGCACAAAAGGTCGAGTTCATGGACTAAAGGAGCCCCTATTAGGAGGTTTGGAGAAAGAGCAATGGAGCCTCATGGACTATCATGGTTCAAAACACAAAAGAAGGTCAAATATGCTCCTGAGAATTGGATTGATGAAGGTCGCCTCAAACTTGAGTTTTCCACTATTCGGGACAAGGTCCGTGAGCTGGGACTAGGCTACATTTTTGCCGAGTCGGAGGAGTGCAACCTCAATTTAGTGAGGGAATTTTATGCAAACCGGGACACTTCTTTTGCGGAGAGCACCAAAGTAAAACTACGAGGTCAGTTTGTCCATTTTACTTATAAGAAATTCAATGCTTTCCTTGAGACACCCGCGGTAGACCCGTCCGACTACATTCTGCTAAAGAGGCCCCCATACCGAGACATTCATCATACTCTTTGTGGTGAGCATTCTTCATCCCATTGGGCAAGGGACCATAAAGACACTCACTCCACACTTGCATTCTCTTACCTAAATAAAGAGGCAAAAGTCTAGGTGAAGTTGGTTTGTGTAGTGTTACTCCCTGGGACTCACATGATAGAAATCACAAGAGAGCGAGTTGTATTGGTATACATGCTGATGAAAGGGATACCAATCAACTTTGTTGCAGTGCTCTAGGACAATATGAGAAGATCGAGGGGTAATTATAAATGGAAGTACTGTTATGGTAGTCTCTTGACCCAATTTTTTAGAGAGGCAAGTATTAAACAGGAAGAGGAAGACCTTCATTTACCTAGAGCAGGGCCCCTAACAGGAAAGATGATGGATGTGGCAAAGGTTAAGGAGCCCAACACTTCCACAGCTCCACCTCTCAATATATCTGATCACCAGGCACGTGATAATAGTTGGAGAGGCTGTATATTCGACATGCTTGATTTGCAGTTGAGATCATAGGTTGACCTGCCACAGATGATGAGATGGTGGCTCTAGAGGATAGATACCCACGCACGGGGAGTGCTATGAAAATATGTAGAGTGGGACCTGCCTTTGAGGAGCCGCTGGACGATTAATGAGACCATGGTGCTTACTGATGAAGTTAATGATCTTGAAAATGATGATGATGAGGATGATGCAGATTGATGGAGAGGATGATGCAGATTGATGGAGAGGATGATGATGATCAGGAGTACAATCCTGATGATTATGAGTAGCAGCCCAGGAAGTTTCTTTTCTCTACCTATTTGATATAAGTATGTGTGCACTGAGGACCAAGCACCATTTATGTATGGGGTGGAGGAGACATTCCTATTTGCCCTTTCTTTGCTATATTTGTAGTAGGCCGTAGCATAGTATCATTCCCTGTGGTAGTAGCTCTATGATTTGTTAGGTATTGTTTTGTAATAGTTAGATTGATGATGACTGATGACTTGGATGCCTTGTAATGTTGGATAATTTGTTTATCTCTGGTAGTTGAGATTGTTAGTTTAATTTTAGAGTCAAAATTTTCAAAGTTAAGGGTGAGTATGCCATCAAGTTTTGTTTTGAAAATCTTTTGAAAATGACATGTCTCACCCACCCTTCGATTTTTCTTATGGCCTCGATTCTTTTTCGAAGGGGAGACCTTTGAACCGAGTAATTTTTTTAAATTGTATTAGTCATTGTCATCATAGAGTAGTGAGCCTTCCGCATGATAGATGGATGACGACCATCTTAAGAGAATTTAGTCACATTTTTTTAATTTTATTCTGTGTTGGAGTTAGACATAAGTCATTTGTGTGCTCTTTGACATTCCACTTAGACGCTAAGCTAGAGGCAATGAAGTGATCATCTTAAGTGAGAATCCATGAGAGATGCATAAATTTCTTTAACGCGACTCAAGAAAATTGTAGGGATTAATCATGAAAAATGCCATTCAATATGATTGTAGAATGTGTAGCTGTAGTAAATCGACTAGAGTCTTAATGCCATGTGAGGTGAGATTAATTGCTTTGTTTTGTACATGTTGTAGCATCTAGAATTTGCCTTAGTATATGTTGGATAGTTAGTTGTGTAGAGAGTTAAGAGATGATCAAGGCGTTTCTTTGAAAAAGCCATGTTTCCCATGTTAGTTCTACCTTTCTAAACATGTTTCCTAGTTAACCCCCTTGAGCCTTAAGCCCTATTCTTTTCTAGCCACAAAAGTAGCTTATTCCTTTTTGTTGTGATACCTCCAGAATTGTTGATCCAAAGTAGTCTTAGACACTTTGAGGCTTGAAAGTGAAGGTCCACCAATGCATGAATAACAAGGGAAGGGAAAGAAAGAAAAATGTGTGGAAAGTAAGAAAAGAAAGTAGGAAGAAGGGCTGCCCACGAATGTGTTGTTTGCTTGCAGCTAGGACAATGAAAGAAAGAGTTTTAAGAGTGAATGTTCTTAGTAATTTTATAAGAAAAGGCTAGCAGTCAAGTATTGAATAAAGGGGCATGAAAAGAAAAGAAAGAAAAAGGGTGAGTAAAGTGAAGGGTGAGCAACAAGGAAAGAGTGGTGGACTTGAAAGATTAAAAAAAATGTCTTAAAAGTGCTTGAGATTGGTAGTCACTATAAAAGAAAAAAGCATTCCTTCCGGTCGCTTAGCCAACATTACAACCAAGAAAAGTCCTTATGATCTTATTCTTGTGAAATGACTAAGTAGTCTAAGTGTACATGAAGGGCAAACTTATAGTATATTGCATATGTATGATACATCTTTTCTGAGTGTGAGGCTGCCTTATTATATTTCATGCTTTGCATTGATGATTGAGAGAGGAACATCACTAAAAGTGAGAGGCATAAGATTTTAAGTTGGTGTACTATATGTTGCATATTTTGTATTTAATCATGTCGGCCATATTTTAAATTAATGAGTCAATTATAGAAGTTGTGTAGTTTTGAATGTGAATAACATTGCATGTGCTTGATGTGAATTGCTAGAAATTGATGAACCACTTATTCGTATGCTCTTTGCTAGTTGTTTAAGTGTGAATTGATTGAGGTGACAAATGATGAGAATATATAAGTTTGTGCATGGAGTTGAGGATTGTTCGAGGACGAACAATTAAGTGTGGGGTGGTGATATTTGGGAATATTCATATGCCCATTTTCCATATTTTTTGTCAAGCCCCACCTCGGGAGGCATGACTGACACCTAATTCCACACTGGGATCTAGGCTGACTTGGCTGGGCACATGTATCTCTAGTGCCTACCAGCGACTTAAAATCAAGAAAAAAAACTGCTATATATCGGCTGTAAACACAGCCTCGGGCCGACAAGGCCACACAACACCTGGAAAGAAAAACAGCTAACCCAACAAACAAGGCGATAAAAGGGGTCCTATGTAGGCCGACAAGACCTCCATGCTATCTAGTTATAACAGAATGAAAAGAAGCGATCATATTCACACTAACGCCGACCAGGCTGCTAATTGATTAGCTAAACTAGGCCCCACATGGCTAATACTGAAAATATAATATACATAGGACCCAACCATCAACTGAGGGATTGTAGCCTGCAAGCCTCTATGTGTGGAATAATGGTCAGGATATGGCCCCGACCTACCCAAAAACTATACAACAAAAGGACAAACCTTCTCTAACTATCAGCTCCGGAGGAAAGGAGCTTACTAAACTGCTGACGCTGGCTAGTAGCTAGGAAGGTCCTGAACCATGTCTATCCGCACATGCAGGCAAGTAATGCAGCGCCCCAAAGATGGGCGTCAGTACAATATGTACCGAGTATGTAAGGCAGTAATGAAAACTAACTAAAGTCAATAGAGGAACTGAAAGTAATAAATAAGGAGGATAAGAATTTAACCTGAATAGCCTCACAATCTGGAATATAACTAGCAAGTATATATACAAACAATAACCTAACCAGATCCCCATAAACCTGGAAGGTACAACCTACCTGGGCCCCCATAAGCCCCGACAAAATACAAGCAATGCACACTCCTCTTATCATAACTATTATAGGCCCGTAGGCCTGCTGTAACTAGGGTATACTCGATCTCTAAAATTGTACCCAAGCCTAGTAGGCTCCTGAAACTGAGTGTAAGCCGTATGGGCTCCTATAGTTGTGTTTGAGCCATCTAGGCTCTTGTAGCTATATCTGAGCCATCTAGGCTCCAGTAGCTGTATCTGAGCCATCTGGGCTCCTATTGCCGTGCCTGAGCCGTCTGGGCTCCTGTAACTGTATAGGCGTGGAACTATATACTATGTTTCCAACTACTCCTTATGCTTTCTAGTTTAGAAATATGCACTAAAAGATACCCTCAGGCCTCTGTGGCCTCAAGGTGGTAACAAGGCGCCTACTAATCCTTCTAATCGGTAAACAGCTAAACGGGGAGTTCCTATATCGCCTATGGAGATATTCAAAACTAGGTATAAACCTCCCAATGAGAAATACTATACTGTAACCTCAATTCATTTTTCAGCAGCTAACCACAATGTTATAGGCACAAGCTACTACAGAGTATTGATCTTATCAACTAAACAACAGGAGGAACTTGCCGAAAGGAGTTAGCCTTAACATACCTCGAATGCCGATTCTCATTTCTATGATTAGTTCCAAACTTTGGCTGGCACTTCCACTCAATTACGACCTTTATGCTGAGAAAATGAGGCTATTTTCAATACTAAAACTTGGCAAACAACGATATCTTTCAATAATAATAACTAAAATTCAACTCCATTTAATTTGACTGAAAACTCACAACTTCTCGAGAGTTTAGAAGGGAGAAATGCTTATTTATTGCCTGTGGTGGCTTAGGACTCAATTTTGAAGTAAATCCGACAACCTTTACTCGGCGGGGTTCCGGTATACCGAGCGAATTTTCAAGAAATAACTCCGTAGAGATGCTTCTCGTAGGCCTAGAACTCATTATCCATGATGAATTTGCATTTAGACGGAGTTTGACGGTGTAATTAGAAGAAAATTTGATGAAAAGTTTAGAAAATTCCTTCATATGGACAAGCCCTTCTTCTTGAAATGTTTTAAATGAACTTAAAACAAAAGGA
>JACEIK010001627.1:73150-89894 GCA_018107945.1 Datura stramonium | reverse complement strand
GGAATAAACCCCATAAGATCATGAAACTTGAATCTAGAATTGAAATCCATGGAATTGAGAAGAATTTAGAGCATGAGAGTGAAAGAAACTCTCATTCATAGCCTCACATACCTGGGTAAATCTGATCAACACTCCCTCTTGAAATCCCAAAGGAAATTGAAGAGAATTTGGAGAGATTCTTCAAACTTGGTCTTCAAGGAAGGCTCTAAGTTGCATGCATGGAATGGAGATGCTTAGAATAGGTTTAACACCCTTAAAACCCTACTAACTAAGCTTAAAATGATATAGTTTAGGACCTTAGGGCTTATAAATAACAAAAATACCCTTAATGAAAAACCTGGAAATTCTGCACTGCCAATGACAACGACTAGTACAACGAGTCGTTACAGGCTCCAACGGGTCGTTACTTCCCTCGTTGTTTCACCCCATTTTCCATTCACAAGTCTACTACCACTACTGGACACGATGAGTCATTACCAGTCCCTACGACTCATCATTACCATCCATTGTCACCACTTCCCATTTTTCGAAAGTCCTTCCAACGGGAGCATACCACGACCCGTGGCTCCAACTAATGAGTCATTCCATGACTCGTACCTGCCTCCTTAATCATGAACACCCTCACGATGACTTCCTTCAAAATGACCCTTTACATCGACCAATGGGTCGTCCTTAGGACCAATGTCGTAGAACTCCTCACAGCAGAATTGAACCACGATTGCTTCTCACGATTCGTCAGACCTACCAACGACTCGTTCCACGAGTCATTCTGAGGGAAATTTCTGGTTTCTCTGGTACTTTCCATTTCAAATTCCGAGTCTAGTCTTAAACACTTTTGAAGTATTACACCCAATTGTCTAAGAGCTCGACTTATCATTCACAATTGAATGGACAAACAAAGGCTCTTAATAAGTGTCATGAGATATATTTTCGATGTTTTGCTGAAGATACCCTTGCTATTTGGTTTTTTATTTTAGTTGGCCGAATTTTTGTATAACACATTGTACCAACATAACTCCAAGCTTACTTCCTTTGAGGTTGTTTATGATCGATGTCCTTGTAACACCTTGTATCATTGTACTAAGATTTGAACAGTACCTGGTACTATAAATGAGATGTGACTTGGGAGCTACTACTCTTACCCACGAAGCCACATACATAGCATACATGGGAATACAGGTTGTATATTCGCCATATGTGACAAGGAAAAAATGTAGAAAGAGAATATATCTCCTAATATACGAAATAGTTTTAGGAATAAGGGTCAATTTTAATAATCATATCTCCCAATATACGAACTATTTTTGGGTGTTCTACCCATCAAATTAAAGCCCTATGAATCTAGTTTCCAAAAATTCAACCATTTGTCATCAGAGCTTGGAGAAGAAAGTTTTTGGTATTTTACTAAGGCAGTGTCAAGGTAGGCACTTTGAAAGGTGCGGATTCCCGGGGCTAAACTTCAAATGAATAAAATTCGTCATGTAGGCGCTTTGAGAGGCGCGAAGCACACGCAGATAAATTTTAGATGAATAAAACTCTCCATCTAGGCATATTGGGAGTCATGGTATGCTAGAACCCAAACTTCAGAGGGACAAAGTAGGCACAACAGTAGGCGCGGTGAACCCGACCCTTTCCCGTCCTCACCTCTACTTATATATGTTGTGTGTTTGGAAATCATTCCAAATATTACCCTTGCAGTAGCCACCTGTCCAAACTCTATTTCTCCCTAAGTTTTTATGGTTCCGAAGAATATTAAGCCCTCCAAACATCTTCAATCACAAATTCCTCTTGAGTAAAGAGTCTTGAAGCTAAGGAGGACAACTTTTGGGTTCAAGACTTGAAATCTTTAACACTACCCTTCCTCCAAGGTAAGTAACTCTCCTAAAACCTTACAGGAAGTATTACTTCTACTCCTTAGTGATGTTCTAAGGTAAAAACTCATGGGATGGTGCTAGAAATCCATGAGTTCATGGGATAATCTAGGAGTAGGATTTGTGGGACTGTTTTAATGTTGAGGATGGATGTGGTTGTTTTGGTTGGATTTATAATGGTTATGCATATTGTTAAAGGGATATAGAAAGAGGCGATTGTTAGGAAACCCCACCCATAGGAGGCTCAAATTTCCTATGGCCTCCGAGTATTCGATGTAATGCCTCAGACTTGAATTTCATTGCTAAGACATTGATTTATGCCTATACTCTTTATTGTTCTTCCTATACTCTTTATCTTTATGCAAAGAGTATGTATTCCTATACTCTTTATCTGTATAATTGTTATAGATTGACGTACAAAGGGATTGTAGCTTCATGGTGATAATTGTGAGGCCAAAGATAAGGTATGTAAGGCTATTCATAGTGAGGAACTCTATTTTTCCTCATGCCATACATCTCTACTTTTAGTTTTAGATAGAAGTTTAGAGTTAGTTTTATCCAAAACTTGTGAATTTGGTCTTTTTCCGTATAATCTGAGTTATACACTATTGTTCCATGATTACACATGTTGTTATCTCTTCTCTCATGATTGTTGATTTATGATTCATGTCATTCTATCTCATGAACCCTTATTTTATCAAAAGTTATGTTTTTAAAAGCTTTATGATATTAAACATATGCATTGTTCTCATAACTATAGTAGCATCGAATTTTTTGAGAGAGCTTTTTGGAAAAGAGTTTCATGTTCAGTCAGCTTTAGCTTCAGCATATGATTTCATAAAGAAAGTAAAGACATATTTTTGAAACATAATTTTGAGCATAGAGGCTCACCGGCATAATACAGTTTTGAGCACAGAGGCTCACTAGTAGAGTACAGTTTTGAGCATAGAGACTCATCAATATCAATACATCTACATTGATTTTGAGCTAGAAAGCTCCACAAAGATGTTTCGATTTCCTCATAGAGGCATATTTTATAAGCATTATTTTTGGGAGGATTGTTTAGCAACAAAATAGGTAAAGGATTCAGTAACCCAAAACCCCAAAACTACGTTGCTAGCATAAGTTAGGATCGTGTCACTGGATCGGGTGACTCCTCAAATAGCCCCTAATAAGGGCTTAGTATGGATCCATAGTTCAGTTTAGTCCTCTATTTTGGAAAAGCTTCGGACAACTCTGCCAGTCGGGCTAGAGGTTGGACATCATGCGCTCACATGGTGTATGTTTGTTAAGAGAAACTCCCAACTTAACCAAAGTTTTTTCAAAACTTATCTTTGATAAATAGTTTTCAGTTGCATAACAGTTTTACAAAGTATCTATACTCGTGTTTTTATTACATCATTCAGAGCATTCAATTTTCATTCAGTTTACTCTTCCAACAGAATTTTAGTTAGCATGCTATTTCATTCAGCTGTTACATACCATATATTTCACGTGCTGATGCCTTTTGGCACTGTATCTTTATATGATGTAGATTCAAGTATTCAAGATCGGTAACAGATGCATCAGTAGGATCTTCTCCATTCAGCATTGGTGAGACCTTGATGTTGGCATATTAACGCACTTAATTACTATGTTCTGTCCATACTTAGCTATGTTTTAAGAACAAATATTGTGTGATTGCCTTGATTTTATGTGATATATATATATATATGTGTGTGTGTGTGTGTAAAAAGAGCTAACACACATGATTAGATATTTGTAGGATGAGAAGTGCTAAGATTTGGCTAATTTGACATTGAAAAGGAAGTGTCGACGATCCAGGACTCAAAAAGAATAAGTTTTAGAATAAGATAGGGGTCTACATCACGGAGAAAGAACTCCACATTGCGGAGCTAGAACTCCACAACCAGCTCCATATCGGGCAGCCATCGTGCAACCAAAATTCCATAACCAGCTCTTCGTTGTGTAGCCAAAACTCCGCAACTAGCTCCGCATCAACAGCAGGTGTCACCCGCGCTAGCTTTTGCAAATCCAATCTAATCCAAGTCAAAGTAGGAGAGAGGCAAACCTATTCTACTACTATGAATAACCCTTAGGACATTTTTTAGAGATAAACACATATATTCATGGTAGATTCCCACATAATTCACACTGATTGACGATATATTGTATATGTGAAACACAATATTTGGTACCATTGTTGAGAGAAACATCAATGTCAAGACCCAAACATAAGCCCAGACCAAGACACGGAACTTGGAACCACAAATTGCTCCAAGTCGACCCATGATATGAACATAACAACTAAAGAATACATATTAAGCGGAATCCAATAGCTGAAATATGAATAAGCGAAAGCTTGAAACACATAACAGCCATGCAGAGTCAACACTTACAAGATGAGATTCTACATATTATATGAAAAAGCCTCTAATATAACTGAAGAGCTGATGGGACAACATCCCCAACTAGCTTAGTAAAAGTCTAAAACTAAAAGTAACCCAACTCAATAATCTGAAGGTCCTAGAAGGATGAGGATTCACCAACAAGAGAACTAGACTAAGCTGCAGGAGCTGGGGTAACGACGGAACTGAATCTGAGCGCTCGAACCTGTATTATGAAACAATACAGCATAGAATATGCAATCAGTACTTTGAATGTACTGAGTATGTAAGTTAAGTAAAACATGCTTAGTAAATCGTTAGTTGAAATCATGCATATAAAATCAAAAGATCATGAGAGTAAGGACTGCATGCTAAAATCTATATCTGAGATGTACATAATCATAAGTTGGCTATCATAACTGAACATAATGACCTAAGATTTCAAAATAGAAATCATATAACTTTTCATAGCTGAAATCGCAAATAAAATCTCATAAACTGATCATTAGGTCAAATTTGCTGCAAAACATAATATCATAAGTCATGAACATAAGTAACTGAAAACATGAGGAACAATGGGAGACTCGTCCTAACCAACACCATTATGATAGAGCTTATGTGATGCCCCACTAACTTTCTCAAGTGGGCAGAGCTGTCCTAAACCTTGCCAGGGCAAAGAGCGATGGAGGTGTGATATCACGGGTGTGCTCTTGGGCGGGGAAATGCTCTCTTTAAAGGTCCCAAAATATATACCTGGTGCATAATTTATGAGACCGGGGAACCTTGGAGCCCCAAGCCTATTCGGTGCTAGACACTACTCCCAAAAACATATATATAGATCATGAAAATATCTTGGGAGTCTTGACTCCAAAACATCATAAATATAGCTTAAATCTGAATACTGGGGAGTCTTGACTCTAATTATCTCCTTAAAATTGATTTTTGTAAGCCTTGGCTAAATCATGATAAAATATACTTAACTTTACATGGGCTTGCCCAAATCATGAAATCATTCATACTTAGAATAAGCTTCATAATGTGAAACCATGGATTCATAAGTTAAAGAATTCATAAACATTCATGCATACTTGATAACTCATCATACTTGAAATCTTGGGCTCATAAGCTTGAAATTCATAAAACATGTATAATAGAGCACAATCTTCATAAATTTGAAATCATGAATTAGTAAGTAAATTGAGAGTCAATTTCTCTAATAGACATAAATCATCAATTGTAACATGAGAAAATTGAACACACAAAGATAGCATAGAAGATTGCATTGAATTGGGTTAAACCCTAGAATTTTATAATTTAGAACTTGAGAAGTAGAAATCATGAATTTAAACTTGAAAGGGCATGAGGGTGGAAGAATATCTCTCATTAATAACTCTACATACTTGAGTTGATGATCCTTTGACTTGTCTTGAAGAGCCCAAGAAGATTTGAAGAGGATTGAAGAACCCTAGGTTCTTCTCTTGAGAGAAAATCCCATTATCGTTCTTTTGGAGAGGGTGAGGATTTAGGATAGGTTAATCCCCTTAATCTGACCTTTAATAAGCCCAAAATGACGTAATTTAGGAGTTATAAGCATAGGAGTTCACTAAAATGGCCCCAAACCATCGAATTTAATCCTGCAACTGGCAGTTACTACGACCAACAGTACAGGTCGTGGTTTGATTGTACGACCCGTACTGAGGTTCGTACAATGCCTAATGCTGCTTCACTAAACCACTCATAACATTTTACTCTGAACTCCGATTGATACAAGGTTGAATGCGTTGGGAAGAACACTCAAAGCTTCTATTTGATATGCTGAATCACCCAAAAACACTTTGTAAAAAGAGATCTATAGTCTCTTGAAGTTGACCCTTGTAAGAACTGATACGAAAACCCAACAGGTAAGAAGGCTCTCAACTCAACTTTGTGCTAGATGTTCCTTATGACTTAATTTGTATCCAATGCACTTGTCACACTTATGAATTGGTCTAACACATAGTTTCCATAAGAATTATTGTGTTAGAGCCTATCCACATACCTAAAAGGGTTCTAAACTTAGCCTGAAAGTCTAAGGCATTACAATATACCAACTCACAACTGAAACGATGATTTGTACCATCATATTACAACTCTCTGAATATTTCCACGGATGCATATGTTACACCCGTAAATGTTAACGATTAGTAAGCGTACACGTGGATTTTTGACGAGTAAGAAGAGCTTGACGCGTGCAGAAAAAAGCCTTGGAAGCAGGGTCGGGCGAGACTAGGCTGCACAGGGCCAGCGCGACTGTCACGACTTGAACGTACACCTGGATCGTAGACACGAGACAAGGGACCCTGCGAGACCCCAAGTCGACCCATGACACATGCATACATTTAATCTCATTTAATAAAGCGGAATACTTAGTATAAAACAAAGCAGAAACATAAACATAGTGTAACAACCGGAAGTACTTGACATATACATAAGCTAAGTTCTACATCCTGTCTGAAAGCCTCTACTACATAAGATGGGTTGATGAGACAACATCCCCAACTAACCCGACCAATACTGAAACATAAATAATATGAAAGTCTGTCAAAAGACCCTCAGGATATGAGGACTCACCAATACGCTGAGAGCGAGAGCTGAGATGGACTAAAGATGAGTATGAGCCTTGAGATCCGGACCCTGTATCATAAAACGATACAACATAGAAGTATGCGGTCAGTACGTGGAATGTACCGAGTATGCAAGGTAAGTAAAAACGGACATTAAAGTAAAATAAACTCATAAAACAAACATAGGAGGAGGACATCATGCTTGTATCATAAACTTCATAAGAAAACGTAAGGATCAAGGCTTTTATATCATTCATTATCATAATCGTATGTAAACTTAATCGAAACATAACTTGAGCCAATAACATAAATATAACAATGCATAAAATATGTGGAACAATGGGAGGACATAACTTGAGCCAATAACATAAATATAACAATGCATAAAATATGCGGAACAATGGGAGGACTCATCATAACCGACACCATCATGGTAGAGCCTTTCATGATGCCCCAACTATCTCGCTCAAGTGGACAGAGCCGACCCTGGCTTGCCAGGCGAGGGTCGTGCATTAGGCGTGATATCACATTTGAGGGGATCATTATCAATACATCATATCATTAAAAACCCACGGTGGCATGTGGTTATGAGACACCTGCGTAGTCCTTTGAGGCCGAGCTGCTTGGTGCTAGACACGGCTCCTAAAACATGCATATAGGCTCATACGTGAATAAATAATATCATGCATTAAGATTTATTGGCTAAAATATAACATTTATCATCATTGATCCCCTTTAAAACATCCTTAGCCTAGAATCAATCCCTTTTCATCGGCCGACATGAAAAATTGATAAATCATATAGTTCGTTTCATAAATCATAAATTATTCTTCAACATGTGGGTATTGCCTAATACTTTAACAAACTCAATTCTTTTAAAATATATTCATAAATATGGAAACTTGAATTCATGCTTTTCCATCATCAATAAACTCAAAATGTAGAATATTCATCATAAATCATAACTTTCATGAACCTTCATCAATGGGCATTTTAGATTTAAAAAAATTTGAAACATGATTTTAAAGAAAATGATACAAAACCTGCCCATCATTCATAATTCAATAATTAAAACTCACTTAAATCATACCCATAAAGAGAAATTACATTTTTCATGCATTTGAGTAAAACCCCATAGGGCTTGAATAGGAGAATTCATGATTAAATTCGAAATTTGGGCATGGGTATGAAAGGATTCACCCACTCTAAACCCTACATACCTGGGAACACTTGGTTCTTAATTTCCCTTGAAAGCCAAAGATGGAATTTGGAGAATTTGAGGAAGAACACTTGAATCACCTTCAACTCTCCTCTCTAACTCTTGCATGCGTAAATAAGACTTTACATGAAGTAATCCCCCTTAAAAGACCCTATTCCGACCTTAAAACAACATAGTTTAGGCCTTAGGAGTTTAGAAAATTATGAGAAGACCCTTACTAATTGGCAGAAAATAACTGCCAGGTGACCCTAACGGGTGGCCTGACGACTCGTCAGGATGGCAATGACTCATCGTGTCGCCCGTCGAGTACACTGTCTCACCCTTAATTAAAATTCTATAGGCTTGCTCACGACCCACCTCACGAGTCGTTGGGACTGACCACAACTCGTGGGATCCCATCCGTTAGGTACACTGGTTAGACCTCCTATTAAATCCTTAACCTCATCCCACGGAAGACCTGACGACTCGTGGTAGCTGACCACGAGTCGTTCCCACGCCTGTGGGGACCTCAACTCCTCAGCCCAATCCATCCTTCCCACGAGCCACCTGATGACTCGTGGGGTCTCCTCACGAGCCGTTTAATGACTCGTCCTACATTGCTGCAATATTTTTCCAGATTTTTCCCCGTTTGACTCTTGGGTTTGATCCTTGAGCTTCTGGGTATAACAGCGACGTGCTAGCCAGTAGTGCACTGGCCAGCGCGGGGTGCCAGGCCTGTGGCTCTTTGAGAGGCGCGAGGCACCGGGCCCTGTGGCTCTTTGAGAGGCGCGAGGTGCCAAGCCCTGTGGTGCTTTGAGAGGCGTGGGGCTCCCCCTACCACCGCCCACACATATATAGAGCCCCTTAGTTCATTTCAAATCATTTCAAAGGAACATATTTGGCCAGAGAGGAGGAAGCATGAAGGATTCAAGTAATTTTTGTCCGTTTACGCTATCGAACTCCGTTTAAATTCAAATTAACTTCGGGTATCGAAGTTTAAGCCCGTAGGAAGCATTACTACGGAGTTATTTTCTTGAAATTCGCCCGGTGAATCGTAACCCTGCCGAGCCAAATTGTCTAAATTTCTCCAAACTGATTCCTATAAAATCATAGGCTTCAAGTAAGTATTTCCCCCTTCTGAATCCTCGAGAAATTATAAGTTTTCGGCCGTATTTTACGTAGTTGCATTATAGTTACTATTAATATAAAAAATTATCATTTTGGGCCGAATTTGGTATTGAAATCAGTCTCCTTCTCCGAGTATCACGATTATAGTCGGAAAGAGCTGACGAATAAAAGTGGAAACTCGACGGTTATTCAGGAAATGATAATCGAGGTATGTAAGGCTTAACCCTCATCAAGTGTTCTCTTCATACAGTGATACGACTTAGGTTCTTGAATGGAAATGACGGTTCCATATGTTGTAAGTAATTGCTATCAGTAGATTGTGGTAAGATATGTTGTGGACAGCTGTAGTTGGTAGACTATGAATATATATGTTGTGGTTAGCTACTAGAAACATATATAGCTTATACCATAGTGTCTCTTTTTAGGAAAGAACATGTTAAGGGTAGTATGTGCTAGAAGTGTCACGGAAACTCTTCTATCCCCCAGTTCATTGTATTAGTAAAGTTGTATGTTTTGTTGTTAGGCCTAGACCTTATAAGCTTGTGGATAGTATTGGACCTTAGTTAGTAAGTTGAACAACATAGGCGTAGCTAGGCGAAAGAATTACTAGTTTGGCGCCTGGGTTGCCAGAAAAGCACGCCCAGAAGCCATTGGCATATCCCTACACCCCAGGGCCATAAATTTATATAGGAAGGCCATGTTTTCGAATCAGCAGCCTAGGGTTGTCTACTGAACTAAGTGACAGCCTACCACCCTATTAGCTATTACGAATGATTGTCAATCCTAGTTGACTTAGCACTTATCACATAGATCGCCCAGGAAACCAACCTAGTCGTCCAAGTCAAATAGACCCACGGGTACTCTAAGGAAGGGGACCTTATCAGTTGTTAGAGTCTAGTCCATCACCCCAGCCGCTTCTTATAAGGTATTCAGGTACAGATTGCCAGGAATGGTCAAGTCTATATAAAGATGTCTATAAGGCTAAGAGTCGCCTAGAAAAGTAATATAAGATCCGAGTAGAACAATATAAGGTCTAAGAGACTAGTAATACCAAATTAGTAAAGTACTATCCGCAGGCTAAGAATGTAGGTAAGCTTTCTGTGAAGGACTAGGGGTCGATCTCGCAAAAACATGTTCGGCCAGTATCAACCCTACAGTTGTTCTAAGTATAGGAACTAAGTAGTTAGCCATTCGTAACCCCGCAGTTGTTTATGAGTTATAGTTGTCCGGACATGACATTTAGAGTTATGTTAGACCACTCCAGATCTCGCCCTATCCAGTCTAGACCATTAGAGATAATGATCACTATCAGGATCCTATGATCAGATACAGGTGCACGGCGTGCCTGCCAAAGATAATGATCACTATCAGGGCTCCCTGTTATGGTCTGTTGCTGGTTAGCTGTTTTCTTTTACAGGTGACTATAAGGCCTTGTCGGCTAGAGGCTGTGTTTACAGCTGAGATATAGCCCGTTGTTTTCTTGAGTTGAGTTGCATTCTTGCACCAGATATGCATGAGCCTATCTAGGTCAATCAGATTCCAGTGTGGCACTAGGTGTCAGTCATACCTCCCACAGTAGGGCGTGACAAACTTGGTATCAAAGCAGTTCGTGTTCTATGGAGTCTAAAAGTCGTGTCTAGTAGAGTCTTGCTTATAAATGTGTTGTGAACCACATTCTATAAGCAGGAGGCTACGAGGCATGATGGTATGGTTACCCCTCCTTCTTCTCTAATCATGCTATAGAGTAGAGTTGTATAGGGTTGAGTCCCTAAGCTTTCCTTGTTATGTCTGTCTAGAATAATATTTGATATAAGACCGACTCCAGTCAGATGCAAGATAACTATAACAGTAGGAAAAGGTACCAGTGAGGCGCCATAGTTGGGGGACGGTTAGCCTTACGGTGGAAGTAGACGTCTTTTACATATCCCCATCATCCTCCGAGGTACCAGGAACCTCATAATGTGATAGATACTCCAGTGCCATCCCCAGTTCTCCTTACAACCTCGGAATATGAGGTTAGGAGTATAGTATATTATGTACATAAGAGTTGGTTTACCTATTAGATATTTAGAATTAGCCAGGGGCAACAATTAATGTTGGATTACCTGAAAGCTGCGAAAGGAGGAGGAAATTGCAGGATTCCTACCTCCAACTCTTCGGATACTGTAACGTTCCATACCTTAGTCTAACAGAAAGTGTAAGTATTAGTGCTATGGTGCCCAGAATGAATAGTAAAGGAGGGATAGAATTGTTGCCTCCGAGGAGGATTAGAGAGTGGTTAAGACCCTTAGTATTTACAAGTTATCTAGCCCCTTATGGTAGTAAGCCAGGAAGGGGGGCATGTTTGTCAATACCACTCGAGTGTGTATAAGAGAGTCCAACAACGATAAACCCCTAGCAATAGTAAAGTTCAAGTCAGAAAAAGGTTGATTTCTATTATGTTGATGACGATAGGGAATACCTGCAAGATAATAGTTATGGCCCTAGTTTTTGATATCGAAGGACAGGGAGGTCATATGAACAAAATAGGTCCGAGTGTGAGTCAAAAGGAATATAGATCCGTAGACCTGGTCGGTAACATCCTTGACAGCATGAGGTAGGAGGCACGAACCTCAGAGATCAGCCCAAGGGAACAAGAGGAAATGCACAAGTATCTAACGGGGGAAAACTAGAATCACCTCCAGGGTGAAGCAAATTGACAAAGTATGCGACCGCTGCTGGATGTCGAGAACTAAGCATCGGGCTGACAGTTGAAGATAGTAAAGTTGTAACCTAGTGTGTTGCGGTATCCCCGCCAGTTAAGAAGGTAAAAGAGTGCCAACACAGAGACGCTAACCTAGTACGACCTAGAAACAAGGCCCAACAGGAAGTTATTGACCCTCAAGATAATAAAGGGTCGGGTCATGAGACTCGAAAGTCGACTCTGAGTTCCAAAGGTGACAGGACTTCGTTAGTAGACCATAGCCAAGGTGCACATGGCCATTACTCTTTCCACCCAGAATTAATGAAAATGCAACAGGTCAAAACGAGAGACCTACTGACGGCATGAAAAGACAGAATATATAGTTGAACCATTGCATAAAGCTCTAGTGACCAGCTCAAGGAGACGAGATAGCAGGAATTGAGCAGGACAAAATTGGAGATGGTCGTGCCAGCAAGGGAGTGGAGAGTAATTGGCATGAATATAGTTACAAGGTTATCTCATACCAAGTATAACTTCACCTCATTTGAGTTAGTATAGAAAGGCTAATGAGATTAATTCGTGTCTCGCCAGATGAAATTTATGTTGTATCTAAACCTTATGTCGAGTTAAATATTCAAGAAGTAGCTGGATTGTATGGAGTCCAAGTACCTAATAAAGTATGACAGAGAAGCGTAATTTACAACTAAGTTCTAGAAAGGGCGTTAGAGAAGATTGGGACACATGCCAACTTAAGTACGGCTTCTCGTTCCCAAAAAAATGGTTGAGCAAAGCTCGCAACATAGAAACTGGGAGCCTATTATGAGCAGAAATGGAGGCTCCCTAAATGACGACTGGGGGCAGATAAGTTAAGGGTAGTGGAACCAGCATATTAACGCATTAGCCAAACGAAGGAAGTTAAGATTATCGAGAAGGATGTATTGAAAGACCAGGATTATCAGAAGTCCTACTTTAACGTGTGACCTAAGGAGTCGAGAATTGAAGTAGTAGTTGGGTATTCCTGAAACTTCGGCGATGAAGGGCGTCAAAAAAATTGGACAAAAAGGGCAAGCCCCATTCTAGATTTGTTATGCTTTGACGGATCCTTCAAAGGTTGGCCAAGTAGCCTATGAGACAGAGTTACCTTCTGGACTAGGACCTGTTCATCAACACTACGCAAGCATGTAGAATACCTTGTCTCAGATTAATCTAACTGGAATACCTACAAGTACAAAAGCACTGTTCCATGGAGAGACTCCAATAGTTATAGGAGCCATCTTGGGAACTAGAGTTGTAGCCCATTACAGTATCAGGGGGCGAATAGAAATATAGAAGAAATGGACTAAAGAGCTACGAATGATGCAAGTCTGGACAGTTTCAGTTATTTTAGGCTTTACAATGACAGTATACGGACCCATATTAGTTAAGTTAAGGCAAGATAATTTCAGATGTTATACAGTTGACTTTATTGCTATTATATGTTATATGTGACAAAGCTATGTTCCAGTTGCAAATAGCATTTTGTGAGATGCCTGTATTAGATTTTTCTGCATTTCACATTCTTCAGATAATCCATACTACAGGGGAGACTCTGTCAAAATTTCTCTGGCAACAGATAAAAAGACTTGAGCCTTTTAAGCCTGAGAATGACATTTGAGGACGAATGTACCTAAGGGGGAGGATGTTACACCCTATAAATGTTAACGATTAGTAAGCATACACGTGAATTTGTGACGAGTAAGAAGAGTTTGACGCGTGTGAAAAAAAGCCTTGGAAGCAGGGTCGGGCGAGACTAGGCCGCACAGGGCCAGCACAACGCGCTAGCCAACAGTGCACTGGCCAGCGCAGGGAACCCCCCTGCCACCGCCCACACATATATATATAAAGCCCCTTAGTTAATTTCAAATCATTTCAAAGGAACATATTCGGCCTGAGAAGAGGAAGCACGAAGGATTCAAGTAATTTTTGTCCGTTTACACTATCGAACGCCATCCAAATTCAAATTAACTTCGGGTATCAAAGTTAAGCCCGTAGAGAGAATTACTATGAAGTTATTTTCATGAAATTCACCTGGCGAATCGTAACTTCGTCGAGCCAAAGTTGTCAGAATTGCTCCAAATTGATTTATATACGATCATAGGCTTCAAGTAAGTATTTCTCCCTTTTGAATCCTCGGGAAATTATAAGTTTTCAATTGTATTTTACGTAGTTGAATTATAGTTACTATTAACATCAAAAGTTATCATTTTGGACCGAATTTGGTATTCAAATCAGTCTCCTTCTCTGAGTATCACGATTATAGTCGGAAAGAGATGACAAATACAAGGTGAAACTCGGCGGTTATTCAGGAAATGACAATCGAGGTTGTAAGGCTTAACCCTCGACAAGTATTCTCATCGTACAGTGATACGACTTAGTTTCTTGAATGGAAATGATGGTTCCATATGTTGTAAGTAATTGCTATCAATAGATTGTGGTTAGATATGTTGTGGACAGCTGTAGTTGATAGACTATGAATATATATATTGTGGTTAGCTGCTAGAAACGTATATACCTTATACCATAATGTCCCTTATCGGGAAAGAACATGTTAAGGGTAATACGCGCTAGAAGAGTCACAAAAACTCTTCTATCCCCAGTTCGTTGTATTAGTAGAGTTGTATGTTTTGTTGTTAGGCCTAGACCTTATAAACTTGTGGATAGTATTGGACCTGAGTTAGTAAGTTGAACAACATAGGCGTAGCTAGGCGACAGAATTACCAGTTTGGCGCCTGGGTTTCCAAAAAAGCACGCCCAGAAGCCATTGGCATATCCTTACGCCCCAGGGCCAGAAATTTAGATAGGAAGGACATGTTTTGGAATCAGCAGCCTAGGATTGTCTAGTGAACTGAGTGACAGCTGACCACCCTATTAGCTATTACCAATGATTGTCAATCCTAGTTGACTTAGCACTTATCACATAGGTCGCCTAGGAAGCCAACCCAGTCATCCAGGTCCAATAGACTCGTGGGTACCCTAAGGAAGGGGACCTTATTAGTAGTTAGAGGTCGGGACAGCACTCCAGCCGGTTCTTATAAGGTACTCAGGTACAGATTGCCAGGAATGGTCAAGTCTATATAAAGTTTTCTGTAAGGTTGAGAATCGCCCAGAAAAGTAATATAAGATCCGAGTAGACCAAGATAAGGTCTAAGGGACTAGTAGTACCACGTTAGTAAAGTATTACCCGCAGGCTAAGAATGTCAGTAAGCTTCCTGTGAAGGATTAGGGGCCGATTGCGCAGAAGCATGTTCGGCCAGCACCATCCCTATAGTTGTTCTAAGCAGAGGAACTAAGTAGTTAGCCATTCGCGACCCGCAGTTGTTTATGAGTTATAGTTTTCCGGGAAGGACATTTAGAGTTATGTTAGACCACTCCAGATCTCGCCCTATCCAGTCTATACCATTAGATATAATGATCACTATCAGGATCCTCTGATCAGATACAGCTACACGGCGTGCCTGCCAGCAGCCTTACAGACCATCCTAGGGGGCGAGCAGCGGTGGCGTTAGGCCTAGAAGGAGTTATGCCTTTTGAGTGGCTAGATTGAGATGTTAGTACAGCACCTTGGTTGGGGTTGCCCACACTCATGAGCCTTCCATGACCACCCCAGGGTTACTAGCTATGTCAATGCCCGCTAGGGGCGAGATGATGTTGCTCCAGAAAGCGGCATGTCATCCTCGAGGGACGAAGATGGGGTCCCAGGTCCTCATACAGTCCATTCCATGGATGGACTATTATTATGTCGATCAGCACTACACCATACCCTCTGTCGAGCCTGGTGCCCGGGGTGCAGATATCAGGAGTCCACCGGACTCAGACACAGCTACAAATCAGGGGCTGAGTGGGATCAATTGCAGACCCAGGGGACTGGTAGGTTGGATATAGCACCAGTAGAGTCATAGAATCCTGATTAGGGGTATATAGATTGAAGTGCACTCTCCAAGGCTTATGGGGGCCCGGAGTGGGTTATTCTGTGCTGTTGTACCTTCCATGCTTATGGGAGCCAGGTTAGGTTCTTATTTGCATCTTTGTCTGCTAGCTATAGCTTATGATTTTGCATTCATAGCCCATGTATGTGTAGCGCTTGCTAGATACAGATTATGAATAAGCCATCTTAAAGGTTAATCTTTCTGCCCCTCCTTTCTACTTACATTCAGTATTTTATAGTCTTCATTCAACCTATTTACTGCTTTACATATTCGATACATATTGTACTAACGCTCAATTATGGGGCGCTGCATTACTTTCCTGCAGGTTTAGACAGACAGGGTTCAGGATCTCCAATAGCAGCTGTTCAGAGTCCGCAGTTGGGTCAGCTCCTTTCATTCGGAGTTGCCAGGTTGTAGAGATCTATTTATTTCAGTTATATAGTATTTGGATAGGCCGGGACCCTATCCCGACCACTATTTGTATTCTTAGAGGCTTGTAGGCTACATTTGTCAAATAGTTGAGTGTCGTTTGTCGTGTGGGGCCCACATATGTCTCAGCCGTACCATGACTTGTACAACCAACACTTGGAAATCCATAGGCAAGCTATGACTCTTGACCATGGGTCATACCCACATACTCTAACTCATAATGGGGATGTGTGGTCTAGAGAATCAAAATTCTTCTCTGAACCTCGGGTCTTCCTACGACCCGTACTACCATCCTACGACTCGTAGGTTGAGTCGTACTGAGGCAATTTTTTCAAAATTTTCTGCTGATCACATTTCAAATCTCAAGTCTAGTCTTAGAGGCTTACGAGGTATTACAATCAAGGTATTACAATCAAGTTCTTGTGATTCTATTTAACTTTTCAAGATTTGTCAAACAACTTTATTTTATTGTAAGTAATC
>JACEIK010001627.1:31697-59134 GCA_018107945.1 Datura stramonium | reverse complement strand
GTGAAACTTTATAGGAGTATTAGAGATACATACCTTTGACTATTTTAACCTGTCCAAATTCAACACAATCCGCTTATTTGATACACTGACAAAATTCTACCCTTCAATTTTTTAATTTTTTTTTTTGGGTTTTTCCAAAGAGGGCAGTATTGTCAATTACTCAGTTACGTCTGAACGTCATGAAATCCCCTGCTTCTTCTTTTTCCTTTTCCTCGTGTATTAAAGTGGAGTCATCACAGTTTCGATTTTCGGTTCTTCAATTATTCGAGATTCTTTCATCAATTTTTCCAGTTCTTAAAAATTATTCATTTCAACCATATTCCTTTTCGATTTCAGCGTTTATTGCCCATTTTGTTTGTTTTAACTTCTCAAATAGCACTGATTTTGCATAAAATTCAAGAGTTTCTCCTGTTTCTGGGTTTCAAAATATATGCAAGTGTGCGTGCCCGTTTGCTCGGCTCTGAGCATTTGACGGCGTCGTTTTGCTAATCATACCGATCATCATGACGTCGGGAACGAGGATGCCGACGTGGAAGGAGAGGGAGAATAACAAGAGGAGAGAACGACGGAGAAGGGCCTTTGCAGCTAAAATATTCGCCGGATTGAGGATGTACGGTAACTATCAACTCCCTAAACATTGTGATAACAATGAGGTCCTCAAAGCCCTCTGCAACGAAGCCGGCTGGACAGTTGAGTCTGACGGCACTACCTACCGCAAGGTAAATTTCATAGAAGCATTTAATTTGTTGCAGCGGATTGTCACATTAATTCTTTAAAATTATCTTCTTTTCTTTTAAAAAAATAGATATAGAATTATTTGGCACACGGGATAAGGTAGTATATGCCAAATTAAATTTTAACTTAATCCTGTAATATTTCACCTCTGAGATATTTCCTCCATTTTAAAATAAATAGAATTTTAATTTTTTGATTTTATTTCAAAATAAATAATATTTTATTTAATCAAAAAGAAATTATTTATGTTTTTTCAATTTCATCCTTATTTAAACGATATGAGTTACATCTTAAAATAAAATATATTTTACTTTCTAAAAATTAATAATTTTTTTAAAAAGTGTGCTAATTTTGAAATGAAAGGAGTATAAATTAGCCCATCATTTATATTTAGTTCGCGTACCAAAGGACTTTTGTCACATAAAGAAGTTGTTGGTTCAATGATAATTACAATTATTCCTAAGTTCTGGATGTCTGTATTCAAATATCCTTCGTCCGAACCAGTCTCATGGGGCACGTTAGATGGTTGCAGTTTTATGTAGCAGTAGTACAACTAACTTTGGTTAATGGATCAATTCATGCTAATTAAAGTGGCAGATTTCAGGCAGTACCGCTATGTACTATGTGCTGCAAAGCTTATCTGCACTAGCAGGCGTTTGTTGAGATTGCTGTTAATACTTGCGTCATTATAAGATTAGATTCTTCTTTTGGTTTTGCTTTTATCATCTGCCTACGTTACATAAACAAAGATCGTTAAACAATTTCTTTTCTTCTTTCTTTGTAACAATGCGGATCAATTTGTGGGCACTTCAATTATTTTATTAATACTTATTGCCGGCACAAGTATCAAATAACTTTGTAGGGGAGTGATTGTTGAACACTCAGACACCCTCTCTATTTTGCCTTTTGCTTTATTGACGCCTGAGTTGCAAATTTGCAAAGATTCCCCAGTTGGCTCCTGTTCTCACCTGAAAAAGTGGCTTGGGATCCAGAGGACAATAATACCCCTGCAATAATTTCACTCAACCTTTTTGTATTCACATGTCTGCCTCGAATTAGGGGTGGGTGTTTAACAATGTTGGAGAATTGTACTTGCTTATGTTTCTTTTTTCTGCTTTTCATGTGGGCCAATTAAACAATTTTTTTTACAACTTTAGAGGTTATCACCTTGCTTAAATGTAGAAAAAAAAAGCCCTTTTTCAGCTTTAGAAATGGGTATTTCCCTCTTTCTCTTGCTGTTCTGATGAAAGGTTCTTTATTAGGCAGCTACATTATTTAGGGAGTGATCTAAGGGCTGTTCAACATTTCTTTCTAGGGCTCTGCCTATACACTTTCTTTTATTTGCTTGGGTGCCTGGTCTTTCCTTGTAATCAGTGAAATTCATCAATTCAACTGGGATGGAAGTACTAATCAATTCTTCCTAAATATTCACCTGATATTGAACTTAATTATGGGTATTTTAGATTAATGATTTTCTGGGCATGCTCTATACCTATATATAAAGATACTCTTTTGACAGTGCTCTTGAAGTAAAATGTTAAGGAGTACATTTTACTTATACATCTTCCTGATACTTACTCATTATTCATGACATTTTAATGTGAGGAAGGTAGACTTTTGGGATGTTAATCCCAACAAAGAAGAAAAAAAGATGTGATAGAAGTGGTAGTTTAGACAATTTGTTTTGGGTATCCCACCTTGTACCTGGTACTGGCGTTGTGGTCGGATTAATTCGCATGCATATCCAGAAGTCTCACTTTATGAGTAAAGCGCTTCCTGCTCATACTACTTATCACTCCACAACAACCTTTGATATTCAGAGAATTTCATGGCATGATATTAATGATTATGCATCTGTCTCTGACACAGCCTAAAGCCTACTAACCATCACTAAGAATATTGAATGAGTATTATTTCAAGTCTCAGAGCATGATGTGAGATGTTTTCTTCCTCGTACCATTTGGTTGAACTGATCAAGAAGAATATAATTGCGGTCCTTTTTATGTTAAGAGTTTGAATCTCAAAAGTGTTTTCTTGGTCATATAGGTTGTAATAGTTTTAGAACAAAAAGTACCTGCATTAGTATGAAGAGCTTCAAAGCAGCAGAGACTGGAAATTGATAAGGCTTTTTATTCACAAGAAATATGGGATTGGCAGGACAATTGGAGCAGACAATACTGGAATTTTTAATTTTTTTATAGTATAAATGGTCGGGCCAAATTTCACGTACCTCACCTTAAATAGAGTTACTTCTTGCGAACAATGTAATTCCCTAACAGTTGGGACTAGTGATTCCCATGTTTAGTTATAATTTGCTTGCCTAGATATAGTAATGAAAATGGCTATTGCAACACCTCATGAGTTTTCTTGAAATCTTTGAACATTTCCAGGGCTGCAAACCACTGGAGAGATTGGATTTTTTGGGTGGTTCAACATCATTAAGTCCATGTTCATCTTACCAGCCAACCCCTTTCACTTCCAACAACCCAAGCCCTGCTTCCTCTTCCTTTCCTAGTCCAGCTTCTTCTTCATATGCAGCTAACCTGAACATGGATGGGAAATCCCTCATCCCGTGGCTTAAAAACCTCTCTTCTGGATCCTCATCCGCTTCCTCCTCCAAACTCCCTCATTTTCATATTCATACTGGCTCCATCAGTGCTCCAGTGACCCCTCCTTTTAGCTCGCCAACTGCCCGAACCCCTCGGATTAAAACCGATGCTGGCTGGGCTGGATTTCGCTACCCTTTCCTTCCATCATCTACACCAGCTAGCCCTGTTCGTCAGAACTTCACTGGTGCAGAATGTTTTGCTGGTATTAGTGGACCACCTTCTCCAACGTACAGTCTTGTTTCGCCAAATCCATTTGGCTTCAAAATGGAGGGTCTTTCTCATGGTGGATCTCGTATGTGTACTCCAGGACAGAGTGGCACATGTTCACCTGCCATTGCTGCAGGAATGGATCATACTGCTGATGTTCCCATGGCTGAAATGACCTCAGATGAGTTTGCGTTTGGAAGCAACGCTGCAGGGATGGTGAAACCGTGGGAGGGGGAAAGGATCCATGAGGATTGTGTTCCAGATGATCTTGAGCTTACTCTTGGGAGTTCAAAGACCAGGTTCGTCAGCACAAATCCTATATTCGTGGCATATTTGTTCTCAGGTCGCGTAGCAGATAACTATATCTGATGTTCATATAAAATACATTTTGCAGATAAGACTTGGAAGTGTCCAAGCAAGCAGAATTGGCTCCCATTGATGTCAAGGTAAGATGGGGTTAAAATGAAAAAAAAGGTTTAGGCTTTCACAGGAGTTGCTGTTATTATTGCATCCACCCTTCTCCATCACCAAATTCAGTTGTAATATTGTTCAAGTCAAGAGTACAGTTCTTGAATATGAGCTGAACATTGAAATCGGGACATAATCTTTTCTTTTCTTCTTTTTTTATCCTATTAGTTATTGAGTAGTGGAAAATTTTCTTTGACTGTCTTGAAGGGAAAAGTGGGGAAACAGAAGAGTAATATGATTCCACTCGTATTGTCAAATTCCTAATTGGCATGCCAAATATTATTTCCCTTCCCACCAACACAAGACAATTAAGTTACTCTCTCTCGTCCAAAATAGTTGTTGCATTTCGCTTTTCAAAAGTTAATTTAATTAATTTTAAAGTTAAATTAAATTAATTTTACTTGATATTTTAAAATTAAAATTGATATAATTAAAAAAGAGATAAAAAGTTCCCTCCTTTTTTCCTCTCCGTAAATCTATGGGGAGTTTAGAATATTTAAAATTATCAATTTTTTAAAAAAATTGTGATAAGTATTTTGAATTGGAGGAGCAGTCTGAAGTTGGTTTCGTCAATCTTTATTACACCATTTCTTTTATACTTGAAGGCATTAAAAATAAGTGTAGACCAAATTACAAGCACTAAAGAATGGGTCCCAGATTGTTTTGTAGTATCAGATATTCAAAACGGACAACCTACACTAGGTCAAAGATGTGGGGTCATTTTGGAACTTTGAGCTGGTGTATGATATGTTCAAATGTTATCTTATGATGAATGAGAGGGAAAAGTTGGAGTTGGAGGTTTATGAGTTTTGGAATTTTTTATTTAATTTAAATAAAAGTTATTAAATATATTTAAATTCGTGTCTAATGTTATAATTTTGTCCTTAATTAAAAGTTAAATCGCGTGACGGTCTTATTTATTTGGAGTAAGATGAAAGCGTAAAAGAAATTATTTAACAATATATTGGAGAGATTATATTGTTATATGATAGCTATATGCAATCTACTCTATAAAGCCAAAAAAGTCAAACAAATAGTTGAACATATAGGGCAAACGGGGAGGCCCCAGCTTATGGTCTTTAAAATATCATAAAAGTTGTACCTAGTTTTGCATTAATAATACAAAGGCTTTTTGCTGATTTATTTTTAACCAAAAACTTGTAAGTCTTGAACACGTGCTTTAACATAAATTTATGGCATGATAATTTCTGAAGATTTTTCTCAAGAAATTCAAAATTCAAACGTCATATAAACTGCATACGCAAAATATAATCGGAAAAGGGTTAAATATAACTCTATATTATCAGAAATAATTTAAATATATCTCTCGTTATATTTTGGGTTCAAAATATATCCCTCGTGTTATATTTTTGGTTTAAATATACACCTCCCATCATACTTGGACACAAATTTGTCCTTAATTTTAATAGAGGGACACATGTCAAACTCATAATCAAATGATTTGTTCCCTATTTTTAAATACTCATTTTTTTTAGAAATTCACCCGTTTAATCAAATCCGACCTCTTTTTTTCTTTCTTTTTTCTTCTTTTTCTGATGCCCAAAAATAGATTTCTCTAATACGTTTATGTGACAGACCCGTACATTTTCCTTTCGTTCAGTTTTTTATAAATTTACTTTTCTTCCTTTCGTTCAGTTTTTTATAAATTTACTTTTCTTATTCAATTTTAAAACAAATGAACCTATTCAAAACAAGGAAGATCGTTAATTTTTTAGGATTTCAATATTACCCTTTGCTAATATTTCTTTTAAAAGCTGACATAGATATCAATTTTTTAAGCTTAGCTCCAAAAGAAATATAATAATGCAAGCACTACTAATTATAATAATGTTTCTCAATTCATCTAATTTCTTTTGTTATTTTTTTAAAAAATAAAATTTATAGTGAAAAATAAGCTTTGAAATTTTGGGTATTTTAAATAGTAAAACAAAGATGACAAAAAAAAAAAAGAGGTCGGATCAAATTAAAAGGGTGAATTTCTGAAAAAATTGGGTATTTAAAATAGAGAGCGGGTCATATATGTAATCTCCGTTAAAATTAAGGAAATTTGTGTCAATATATAATGGAAGGGGTATATTTGAACCAAAAATATAACAGGAGGGGTATATTTGAACCTAAAGCATAACGAGGGATATATTTAAACTATTTCTGATAGTACAGGGGTATATTTGACTCTTTTCTGAAATATAATTATATCTAAGTTTTCAAATTAAATTTTAGAGCTATATCATTACACATGTCAATTCGTGTAAATAATACTAATAATAATAATAATATACTCAATATAATTTTATACGTAAGTTTTAAAAAAAAAAATGTATACACAAATATTATTCTTATTTTGTGTAGGTAAAAAAATAATTTTTAAAAGATACTTTACTCAAGTAGAGCATATAGAGTATACCCGTGTAAATAATACTACTATTGAAATTTCTCAATGAAGTATTCCTCTTATCCTCAATGGTTTCTTTTTTCCAAAATAAAAGCATAATAACTCAGGCCGTGAGTATAAAGATGGAAAAAGTACACAAAATACAATATAAAATTAAACTAATTACATTAAAAAGGGTCTTTTCATATTAATTTCTTAAATGACAAATTGGGCCAAAGTAATTATAATTCATGCCTCACCGTGAGTTTGAGGGCCTTTCGCACATAAAATATCATGATAGTATATAAATATACTATAATAATATTATGAAGTATACAATGCTAGTATATGAATGTACTGTTACAGTATCACGCCTGATTTAAGAGTGTATTCTTGAAGGAATAATCAATTCTGAGTGATACTATGACAATATATGAATATATTTTGATGGTATCACGAAGGATTGAGAAACCATACACGTTCTGAAAAATTTATGAATTCCTCCTATTTTGAATAAATATGATATATTTTTGAAGAACTACTCATCCTCAGTAATATCATGATAATATATGAATATATTATGGTGTATCATGACGGATTGCGAGATAAAGATATTTTTCTTAACTAATTAGATGATAATGAAAGTAAGAGGTGTGAGCCGTAAATCGATTGCTCCAATAGGATAACTATGTAATTTTACCTATAAAAATCACCAATCCACGATTTCTGACCGGCAGGCCCAATAGAAAATTATAGAAGACTGGATGGTGACACATGGGACCCAGTCGGCCCAATTTGAAAAGAATTTTTTATCTTCACAACCACAAGGGGTTATCACTGACGACGTGGCGTTAACGGAGAAGGGTGTGCGCACTACGCACCCCATATACGCCACCAAAACCCCTAAAAACATATCTTCCCCCCTCGGCCTTTTTACTCTCTTCAAAAAGCACAAAAGAAAATCGATTTCATACTTTTCATCTCTACGTATTTCAATCGTCTCTTACAAACCCTAACGAATTCAACCTGAGATTCTGATGAACTAAGTTTAGTCTGTGTATTGTGGATTCTGATAAGGAAATTTCACTGTCTCAGAGCATCGCCGCCGTCGAAAGCGAGTCAATTTGAGCTCTTGAGCTAGAGCTGAGTTCTAGAAGTGGCTCTGATCCTGGTATATTTCTGGAAACTTCTATTGATAGTTTATGTATTTTTGAACTTGGATGGTAGTTGGTAAAACCTGGGATACACTTTTATGTATGGAATCTAAGTTGCTATGGATTTGGTGACTAAGCTGGGTCTGGCGATCTACGTGATTGTTTAAGTTGTTATCGATGCGTGTCATAGTAATACCGTTTGATACTGTTTTCTTACAGACTGAAATTTGAGGGCTGTTTTGAATATTCAAAAGAACTTTAAGGAAATTTTAGTGAAGGAGGTGAAGTTTTGGAAAATGATGTCTGTGGAGAGATCATTTGAAGCATGGGAAGAGGTACAAAGACACGGTCAAGACTTAGCTGATAAGCTTGCTCAAGGAGTCACTGGCTTGATTCAATCCCATATTAGTCCTCCATCGTTTCCATGGCCTAATTCACAAAATTCCAAGTTTTTTGATGTAGAGTTGCCAACTCAAAGTTTTATTCCAAGGGATTTTGGGATAGCTGTGGATAAATCTGCAATTGCAGGGGTTTCAGCAATTTTTGATATGGGGAACAGAATAGGGCAGGCTTCCAAGCTCTTTGATGTAGAGTTGCCAAGTCAAAATTTCATTCCGAGGGATTTTGGGATAGCTGTGGATAGCTCTGCAATTGCAGGTGTTTCATCAATTTTTGATATCGGAAATAAAATAGGGCAGGCTGGAGCAGACTTTGGGGCTTGCTTGAATGGAATGGTTCACCAGTTTTTAAGAAAGTTGCCAGTGCCTTTTCGGCAAGATGAGAATTTAGGGTTGGCATTGATGGCTGCGACAGATAGCAAAAGAGCTGATCTAAGTATTACCCTGCAGGAGGATTTGGGGTCGTTGGCCGAAAGATTTAGGGGATATGGGTATGCTGAAAAGGATTCAGCTGAAGATAGACCAAGTGAAGAGGAGTTTTTTGGTGTTAATTTGAAGGCATTCAAACACTTCGGCAGATCACAGGTAAATATTTAGTGAAAAGCGAAAGGTTATGTTCTTGTCCAGACACATCATACAATTTCTTCAGTTTTTGGCTCATATCTGTGAAATGAGAAAAGATAACCAAACAGTACAAGGATTGAGGAGTAACTTATATCTATTCACTCACGGATACGGTTTCTTGCTTTGCATGTTATAAACATTTGGTTGATGCTATGACTGGAAGAAGATTTCTGCACTTGTCAGATAATTAAGCTGCAGTTTTAAAAATGAAGATTTCCATTAGTTTGTTCTTGGATACACATGCCTTAGCAAGTATAATTTAGATTTTGCACTTACAAGATACTTTAGCTGCAATGATGTGAAATATGGATATTTCAAGCATTAGCAAATATAACATATGCGTACAGTCTACTGGTTTAGAATGCCCCACTAATTGATCATGGTCTCAAGGCAGTGGTAGAGGTGTAGGGATTGGCCTATAGTGATGTCAAAGGCCTTCTTTCCGATGCATTCTAAACCAGTAGACTCTAGGCATTTCATGTATCATGCATGTGTAAATTAACAATTCTCGTGATCCCCGCCAGTTTCCTTTTTTATAAAATTGGGGCTGTGGGACTGGTTGTGGGAGTGTACCTGCTCTAAACTTGTGTAAGTTCACATGAGGTGAGAAATATCAAATATGTTTTGATTTATGTTCCCTTTCAAAAATATGTTGTGATTTATGTTCCTCTGTTGTAAGTTTTGAGATCTTACTTTCTTGATCTCCATGTGCAGGGTACAATCAACTTTTCATCAACTTATGAAAGTAGGACCAGGAATATAGAAAGTTCTGTGGCTGCTAGAGGAGATTTATGGAGAATAGAGGCATCACAGGGCAGTTCCACATCAGGAAATGAGAATTCTTCCCTGTTCCTTGTCCAACTTGGACCAGTACTTTTTGTCCGTGATTCAACACTACTTCTGCCAGTTCACTTGTCTAAGCAACACCTTCTTTGGTATGGCTATGACAGGAAGGTAGGCAAACAGTAACTTTATGACATTGTTTGCTTGTGTTGAGAAGTCTTCCAGACCTTTGGGCACCTCGGGAGGGTGTGTGTATGTACTGGTTGTATTGTAGCATGTTTTGTCGTACAGACACAAGTGTATCTATTCGTGATAGTTTAGCTGGTGTTGTATGTACTTGTTGAATTGGATTTGTCTTAAGTGATTGGCAGGGAAGCACTAGGGCATTGATAGGAATATAGCATCTCTAATGTCCACATGGTTTATCTACTGTGATGGAGATGGAGATACCATGAACTTGTCTTGAATACCAAGCCTGCTCGATGTCCTTGTGTACCAAATTTTGTCAAGAAATTGTTACCATATTGAGTGAATGATTTCAGTAACCTTGCTTGTATAGATTTAGTCTCTTAATTATCTACCTAATGTCACATGACACACGTCGGAATACAAAGGAGAAAAAAGGGAAGTGAAAAAAGATAGGTACTGGTGAGCAAACAAGCACTATTTAAGAAGCACTAGATTTTTGATATTTTCTATGACCATAAAGCTCCATGGAACCTTGTGTACATGAATCGATCATTCATTTGGAATGCAGATTCAACCGGACAATTCCCGCTAAGTATTTTTTTTTTTAATTCGGTTACTGTTTTATTACTGGTCCTCCTTTGTCATCGAAGAGAAATACATAACAGTGAGTTAGTTCTGCATTTTGAAAACATAGACGCATTCCAGAAATGGGATGTAATTTGTTTAATGTCTGTTCCACTCGGTAATTTCTTATATTGGTGATGCAGATATTCAATGTTAAGATCTTGAACTTCTCGTGAAAAAAGTTAAGATCTTAAACTGTCTGGCTTGTTAATTTTGTAATGGGTCAGTGCTCATAAGGAGCTTGTCTTTATTCAGATTGAATTATTTTGCCTCCCCTGAATACACATTTTTTACATTTGTTGGATATATATCAATTACATTAATTTACTTGTCCCTGTTGATCAATGGGCAGCGTGGGATGCATTCTCTTTGTCCGGCTGTGTGGTCAAAACATCGAAGGTGGCTGCTTATGTCGATGATTTGTCTTAATCCTTTGGCCTGTGTAAGTGGAATTTTATATTCATGTAAACTACTGGTATTTCTGCTAATTTTTTGGATTTTTGGTTGCTTCGTTTCTTCTTAATTTGTTAACCGTGTTTGCACATGGCACTTGTCTTTATGGGAGAATTACTTTTCTTTAACTGTATGCTAGCTGAGGACATTGCTGGTAACATTCCCCTGGCAGCTAAGTCTTTAATTTTGCCAGAAAGGTTCGAAAAGCTTGGGCAGTTCTTAACCTCGGCGTTGAGCTCTGGTTTAGTCAGCGTGCTTTCAGTCCACTCTTCCCTAATTGTGCATCCTTGAAACCATTAGCTTAGTTTCTAGTCCACATGTTATTGAGGTGATGATTATTGTGGCACTCTTCTGTTATGTCTGTGTTGTTCACACTGTAGCGACCCATGATTTTCAGGAATGCATTTGGTTTATGAGAGCTGTACCTCTTATTTGTTTTTGTTATGTTAAAGGGCTCTGATGAAGGTAATGAGATGGCGTGCACTTGAGTACTCTCTCTTTTTAACTTTGTAATTGATTTGTTTATTGTGCGCGAGTCCTTCAGTTGGTCTCCCCCACCCTCACTCCCTGCAGCATCTTGTGCTATTGGAAGAGCGTAATTTGCATTGGATTTCATTTACTAAATAAGGGGCATACTCCACATTCTTCAGACCTGAGAGTGCTTTTTCTTTCTTTTCAATGAAGTTATAAAGTAATTCTTCATGGCTACGCAGGAAATCCTGGTATTCAAGTGATTTATACAAAGTAGAGAATCTGCACCAATATATGGTTCTCTATTAACAGTATCCAATACGCCTTAGACATTCCACTTCTCCCGAGTCTTTATTGAAAGATTGCTGCTTCTCCAATATCTCTGGGTCTAGGCTGTAGCTAATTGAAAACTACTTTTGCACCTTTTATGCCATTATAGTATAGAATGCTCGATAGAGGAGAAGGAAGAAGATTGATATTCATCAATTAATTCAGAGATGCAGTAGTTCAATTATATATGTCCATTTGTGAATCCTTCAATAGGTCATCTATTGGAGTAGCTTCGATTTGATCTTCTTCTTCTTCTTTTAAATATTTTTTATAACTAATTCCGTACCCTCTCTGCCACATATGATGTTTTAAATACTTGAAGGCCTGGAAAAAACAGTTATTTGTCTCACGATACTTTCTTCACTTCGGTAATTTCCCTGAGCTAACTTTTCAACGCTGCTTTACATTTAACACATGCTAGAATAGAGACTCGGTGATTGGAGGTGACTTGAAAACCTGATATTTTATTCAGGATGTGGTGTTGAAGTATTGATCTTCATTAACTTGTCTGTTGGTGATCATGCTAAGTTTATACACAAACAAGAACAGTAGCATAAGTGCCCACAGAAACTTCTCATGCAGAGAATTATAGATGCTTTTTGTGGACAACCTGGTAATCACTTTTTCTTTTCCAATTTTGGAACTTAGTGGGTATGTGACCATTCTCCACTTAGGTAGGAGACTTGGTTCACAAGGATTTGATCTCAGATGCATTTCTTCACTGTTGTTTTTCTGGATTTGTAAGCTTAGCTTAATTACTCAAAATGTATTTTGTTGCTTGGCAACGTGCTGAACCTCTTTATTTTGCCAGTCATTTATGGACTTGCAGTTTCCAAACGGTCAAATAACTTACGTATCTGGGGAGGGCTTCTCCACCAGTGCCTTTTTACCTCTATGTGGAGGTTTACTTCAAGCCCAGGGTCAATACCCGGGGGATCTCAAGTTCAGTTTCTCTTGCAAGGTGAGGTGATGTTTAATGTGAGGAAGTATTTGACATTCAATGATTTCTGTACTTTTTCAGCTACTTGATCAGGTATTTATTTAAGAAACAATATTTTCACTTATTATATGCAGAATAAATGGGGAACACGCATTATGCCAATGATGCATTGGCCCGACAAATCATTTAGCTTTGGGGTTACCCAGGCATTAGCTTGGAAGAGATCTGGTCTCATGTATAGGCCAACCATTCAATTAAGGTAATCCTAGCTGCTTCATATTTATTAAACACTGAAACTTTTCTTCTATTTGCTGTTTTCTGGTGTTGGCAATCAACATCTGATGGTGTAATGGCACTAGCTAATATGGATATATTCGCCCCACAATTGCCAAGTATTTTGCTTAGAAGTCCTCTATATTTTTATGTGAGGCTGAAACCTTCAGTTGTCATAACCTTTTCCTGGCCTTATCTGTGATATGGCAGTTGTGCTCATTGCACTTGTATTCTGCTTACTTGTACAGTTACTTGTAGTTTGATAAAATATTGTTCGTCTCTTCCTCCTTTAATGTTGAAACGAGTTTTGAGTTTTAATTAGTCGTCGTCTAATCATTTTCCTTTTTCACTATGGTATCAGCGTATGCCCGACATTTGGTGGGAGCAACCCCGGTTTGCAGGCAGAAATCACACATTCTCTAAAGGAGGAATTAAATATCACCTGTGGCTGTGCACTTGCAACACACTCTTCTGCGTTTGCATCGGTAGCTGTGAGTCAATAATGAACTTCTCCCTTCTTTTTGCTATTTTTTCCTTTATCTCCCACTTGTACTTTATTTTGACATAACCACTTCTCTCTCTCTCTCTTTTTTTTTTTTTTTTGGGCAAATGCAGCTTGGGCGATCAAAGTGGAACGGAAATGTTGGTAGCTCAGGTGTGGTTGTTAAGTTTGAAACCCCTCTAGGCAACACTGGCAGGCCTTCCTTCTCGGTTCAGTTGAACAGCGGCCTAGAGTTTTAATACACGAAGTAATTTCCCCTGCCCAAAAGCCACATAATGCTGCAATCAACTGTAAATAGCCAGCCTATACCTTCAATATGGCAATGAAGGACCGTTACGTGTATAGTTCATCTTAACTATTTACTGGTGTTATTTTGCTAATTATCACTTTAATCAACAAAGATAGGAGTATTTCTGACGGCTATTTTAGAATTTTGTATTCCACTTCCTCTTTTTAAGTCTAAGCTGGTTGTGCAGGAAGGAGATAATTTTAGATCCCTTTTGTTCCAAATTGATTGGTTTAGACTCCTTTTGCTCGAAATTAACTGTTTTTTTTTCTTTCTTCCATTTCCCAGGTTTTTTCTTTTGTGGTTAAATTTTTTCCAAAAAAGAAGTGTTGATCTCTTGTTTTATTGTTCTATAGTCTAAAAAAAAATTATTCTGAGGTATGTTTTGAGCAATGTTTTGGTTTTAGATTTACTCATGTACTTGGACATTAGAGTTTGTCTTAAAGTAATTGTAAATATTTAAATCAAAGCTGGATTCTTTTCTCTTTTTTCCCCCCAAAAAAGTAGAATTTATTGCAGCCATTAGAAGTTATAGGAGTGGAAGCAAAATAGTCTCCGAAATCTGCCATTGCCGCTTAAAATTTCTCGATATCGTTCCCTCGTCTATTTAAACCCCCGCTTCTTTTTGTATTAAAATACAATTTGCTGTTTAAGTTGGTTAAATATTGTTTTCACGCGACAAGTATTGTAATATATTTTGCTATTGAGCTGGTCAAATATTGTTTCCACTCGACAATTATTATTCTCACTCGTTCGAGTATTGTTTATTTCCACAGACAAGTATTCTTCCTGCTCGAGTAAATCTTTTTTGTTGATAAGCTCAGATCAATCAATGGAATATTGATTAATACGTAATCAATGACAAATATTATCTACACTCAACAAGTATTATTTTCACTCACTGATTGGCCGCGTGTAGGCCAATTCAATATTAAGGTGTGTTTTAATATAAAGATGGTCAAATATTGTTCTCACTCGAAGACGGGTAAGTATAGGATAACTTAGTATCGAGACGTATTTTAGTACAAAGAAAGCAATGACTCAGGTAGTTAAATGGAACAATAAACAATCGAGAGGTATAATGAAACTGTCGGAAAAAAATGTTAATTTTGGTGAGTTTTTGACCATTGAATTTTCATTTTGTTGTTGGTGTTCTCTCCTAATGACTTTGCATATTCTAATAAAATAAAATAAAATAAAATGAACGAGTATTCATTCCATATATTTCTCATCCTAACTAGTATAAAACATGTAAATTTACATCAGTTTGTGATGTATATAGTTTTCTATATACATACACAAACACTATTGCACCTATCTAACTTCTACTATTAAATGGTGGATATATAGTAAGTAGCCTATCCATGAAACTAAAGGTTGTAATATTCATTGGCAAGAGTTAATTTTGGTGGATCATTTGATAATAAATTAGGAGGATTAATAATCTCATACAGCTCTCCAATTTCAATTCTCTCTTTTTGAGAAATTGGATCACCTTTCCCTGCCTTTCTTTTCACTCTACAAAGTACGTAATTCTCTTTGTCATATCCCTGGAACGAAAAAAAAAGAGAGTTAATATACTAGTTAATAATGCAAAAAAGAATTAAGGAAAATAAAAATAACTATGGTGAGTTTTTTTTTTTCCTCAGAAAAATAGATCTCCAAAATTAATTGAATTTGCAGAAACAGACGCCACATTTGCCTAATTTAGCTCTAAAATATTGGGTTAATTTTAAATATAAGTCTTGAATATGAAATTGACTTTATTAGGAAGTGCGTCTTTATTTTTCCTGTGAAGATTTTAGGTGTGAATCCAAATTTATTATTGGGACACCCAGTATATTTGAGCGAAAAGTAAAAGAAGAGTAAGACCATAAACAGTATGTACATCGGGTGAGAAGTAAAAGAAGAAGGAAGACCATAAACAAGTCAAAACCAAAAAAATGTGGTGGGATGGATAACATATTCGTGACTTCCTCCATACTTAAAGGCAAGGACCAAAGAAAAATGTCCTGATTGGACTACTTCCTCTTAAATGGGTTGGGTATCCTTATCGCCATAGAGGCGAAGGTAGAGAATTCAAAATCTTCAAACATATAAAAAACTAAACGATTATAGCCAAGGACATTTGTATTTTTTCACATATTTGAAAATCTCATACCTTCATTATGAGATTTCTATGCGCAAATTTAAATTTACCATTATGGAATTTCTAGGCGTGAATTTAAATTTATTTGAATCCTAATAAATTTACTGAACATCTAATGAAAAGCAAAAGAAGAAGATCATAAACAAATTAAAATCGACCACAAAAAATGTGGTAAGATGGATAGCATCATCTTTGTCCATGTTCATCCTTCACTAGAGGATCTTGGGATAGAACTGAAGACCAAGGAGGATCAACAATATGTTGTATACGCACAAATAATGAAGGGAATTCAAATAAACTCCATTGGAACTTTGGTCTCCGCACCCGTTACGGAATAATAATGTTCAAAATTGGGAACTTACATGAGAAAGTAGACGCAAGTGTCTTTTGACATCTTCAGAAAGAGAATATTCCTTCATAAGCCATTGTCCATCTTGTTGCGACCCTGAATTTTGGTACCTTAAACTTCTTTTATATCCTAAAATTGAACCTCTTTCACTACAAACTGCTTTCCCTTTGTCTTGTGATTTCCATGAACCTTTTCCAACACTTCTAACATACCTCGTATTTTCCATCTTTTTCTTCTTTAACTCCGTGAAAAAATACAATGTCCTCTCTTTTCTACCATTAAATATTACCCATGGTTCTATAGTATAAAGATCTTCGTTTCTAATTGGAACTAATCCAGAAAAAGGTCTATTTATCACATAATTTAATAGATATTTCATCAATTCTCTATCTGTTGGATGGAATCGAAATCCTTCTGTGCGCGCGGAATTTTCACTATCGCACGACGTCGTTCGTTGTATTCCCTCTTTGATTTCGAGCATAATTGCTTGGTACGAGGTTGTCGGGGAAGGAATCCTAATGTTTTTGCTTTTTCGCCCTTTTCTTGTTTGTTTGTTGTGTGTGGTTTAGGTACGAGGTTGACCTTGTATTTATATTTGAAGTGAGCTGTTTTTTTTTTTTTTTGGGGTGAGCTGTTTTTTTTTTTTTTTGGGGGTAGTTTGTGTTGTGTTTGACTAGGAAAATCTAATTAATTTTAGAGTTGTTTTGGTTTAGGTAACTAAATTTTTGGGTTGTGTTTGACCAGGAAAATTTAACTAATTTTAGAGTTGTTTTGGTTTAGGTAACTAAATTTTTGTGTTTGTGTTATAATTTGAGAGGACTAAAAAGAACCCAAAATGAACGTACTTATAGTTATAGAGCATCCCGCTTCTTGATTGTCAGCTATTAATTAATTTAATTACTATATATATATATATAAATGGTTAATGATTCAGTTTTGGAAAAAAAAAAAGACCAATTTGTGTAGGGATACCATATATTTTTAGATTTTCTTAATTCACGTTTAAGTATGAATTAAGGTAGATTTTTTGCTACTATAAATAACAACCGCAAAGAAAATACTTTAGCCGTAAGAGAAAGAGGAGTCTATTATTTTGTTTATGTGCTTAACTAGTTTAAGTGATTTGTTGTCTAACATCTTTTTGTTTTTAATTTAGATTTGGTGATTGTGTGCATTGAATTAACTTCTAAATGGTATTGAGGTTCACTCAAGATCCGAATCTTTCATGTGAGTCGATGATTTATAAAATTTATATGAGAGTTTTTCATTTATATTTTCTATTTTGCTGCTTGTGTTTCCCAGAAAAAATTTAAATCAAGTATAAAATTCATAATCTTAATGGATCAGTATATTCATTGAAAAAAAGAGTTTTCACTATTTCAGCACTATTTTCAATCAATATTAATTTTAATAAATTTTTAATTTATATTAAATTTTAATTTTAATTTTTGTATTTTAATTAAATTACATGTTTTTTTTGTTTTTTTAATTATTAATATATTCTTTTTTAAAATTATCAAATTTAAACAGTAAAGATGAAATTTATTACCCAAATAAAAAATCATTTAGAAGAGAACTTATCTGGAAAGTATTTGCATTTGATGAACCGCTCATCCCAAAATTTATAGCATGTTTGGTCAAATTTTGGGAGGCCAGAAGTGTTTATTTTTCTTGAAAAGTGCTTATTTTAAAAGAGTTGTTTGACCAAGCTTCTGAAGAAAATAAGTGCTTTAGAGAGAGCAATAACTATTTTGAAGAAGCTAAAAAGAGTTGCTTCTCCCCAAAAACACTTATTTGAAAAATATTTTTCTGAAAAATACATTTAGAAGCAGTTTTCAATAGCTCCGGTCAAACACTAATTGATACTCAAAAGTGTTTTTAAATTTATTACAAACACAACTGCTTCCACCAAAAGTATTTTTTTGATAAACACTTAGGTTGGCCGAACAGGCTATTAAATTGCTAAGTAGGAAAATGATTTATTTGTTTATTTTAGGCCGGCAACACACACTTTCAGCGTGCTTTATTTTTTCTTGAATACAGAAATTACTGTTAAAAAAAATATCTTGATCAATCAAATTGAAACTCTCAAAATCTCTATTATTCTTTTTAATAGTCGAAAGCAGCCCCCAACTAATTTGTCTGCGTATCAACTATTTCTTCGCTAAAATTTGAACATGAGACCACGTGGTAATATCAATCTGCGTAAATTGCATCATCAAAAAGGTTATAAACTATTACTAAAAACATCATACATTCATTTAATTATTTAAAATCTGCTACAACAATATTGTCATATTCATCCTGGATAACAACAAACAAGAAACACAAGAAGAGATGCTAACGTGTAATATTTCTTGGAGGAAAATGAATTATTGTACCTTATAAAATAAGATCAAATATTGCTTACCATGAAATTTTATTGTTCTCGACATTTTTCTTATTTCCAAGAACAGCCATAATCCTTCTCCCTGGCAGAAGCAGAGGACGACAGAACAACAAAGCAAAACTCACCTGACTCAAGAAAATCAAAATCCCAATCCACACAAAACACTTTCCAAATCCATATGATTTTCTTAATTTGAGGCAACTCTGTTTCCACATGTAATGTTGCTGCATAAATTTCTGGTATGCCAGCACCTTGTGGTTGGTACTCTGCTCTTTTCTCAAGAACAACCTTAAAACATGTTGTTGGCTCGAAACCTTCGGTGAAATCGTTTATGAAAAGTTTAAGGTTTTGTACTTCTGATTGAAAGCCAGTTACTAGTGGGATTGATTTGATTGCTGTTTCGACCAATCGGATTGGTTGGCTTTTGAATTTCAACATGGTTGGGTAGCTTGAGGTTGCTGTCACTTTGCCGTTTGCTGACAAGCAGTCCACCCTTACCTTGAGGGACAAAAAGTTAGTACAAGAAATATCCAGAATAAGGATTAATTTCACATATGGTTACTGAATTTTACTGTATAATGATAAATATTAAAATCATATTAAAGAAATTAAATTTTATTCACTATAATATTAAAATCGTAGAAATTTATTCACTTCCCTCAAGGTCTCTCTTCGTGAGCAGAAAACTACCTTATTTACCCAGCAGGATAGAATTGAATTAAAAATCCAGGCTTCAAGTTGGGCTGATATCATTAACCGTGCTAACCTTGGTATGGAAGTTATGCATGAACGTAATGCTCATAACTTCCTCTAGACCTAGCTGCTATCGAAGCTCCATCTACCAATGGATAAGATCCCAGTCTAGCTCCATAGAGGCTGCTTAGAGTTGATTGGCCAAAATTCTAATTCAAATTGAAATGTACAATAATTCGAAATAAGATTTTCCTTTCTTAAAAACAGAAAAAAAAATACATCCCTTCTTTTCTTACAATTTGAAGATGCAAGTACTTATTAGCGAGCGTTTGGTATATGAAGATATTTATACTTCTTTCACATGAAATATGAAATTCATCATGACAAGCTGCCCTGAAAAAAGTAACATTTTATTTTATAGCTGTCGACTCGAACCGTAGACCTTCTCGGTAAAATGAATCAAACTTTACATATTAAAATGATCTGAACTGCTTCAGGACCCAACATGCGCCAGGTGCCGTAGCTAATCGAGTAGCTCTAGAAGCATGTGTAAAAACTCGTAATGAAGGACGTGATCTTGCTCGGGACGGTAATGAGATTGTCTCGTGAGGCTTCCATATATCAGTAAAGTTACATTGATGGGTAGGTTTTGTCGTTGTAATGAATAAAGCTTAGTAATTTTGCTATTATGGTTGGTGTTTATGTTGGTCTAACCTCTTTAAAATTCCTACGGCATCCGCTACTATTTGGATGTGGGGTCTGTATTGGATTTTGTCAATTTATCTTGGGTGCTTTGATTACGTCTATAATCGTGATGTATAAATTGATTTGAGTAATATACGTCTGTGGGTGTGAATTAAAGTATAAATATATTGTACTAGATATCTATGAATAAAATATCAGGTAAAATAAAGAATTAAAATCTATTAGTTTTAAGTCTAATAACTTGGATTTAGTCGACATAAATACTTATATATATGTTTTAATATATATATTTGATACGTGATGTGTGAAGAATCTTAACCTTTATATCAGCAATCTATATACAAACAACATAGGTGAGTACAATTCAGTTACTTGACGTGATAAAAAATAATTTTGTGACTTTGCTGTTATAATGACTACGTTTAGTGACTTGAGGTTACAGTAAATAAAGTTCAATTACTTAAATGTGATAGTTAAAAAAGTTTATATATGATTTTACTAGTTGATAAAGTTCAATAATTATAATTAAAAATATTTTTAATTATTTAAAAATTAACTTAAGAAAACTAGAAAAGAGAGGAACTTAAATACCTGGAAAATCCCAAGCTTCCTGTTGTACTCGGATTCAGGCAAGGTTAATGAAACAGTAAGCTGCAGCTTGTGATTATATGGTATGGGCCTGTCTTCAATTTTGAGCTTGGAAATCAAGGGAGTAGAGAGCCCAGTAGATGCAAGTGGTACAAAAGCAACTGGGCTGGTTTTTGTGTAATCAAAATTCAAGGCCTTTGTTGACTCAATTGGTTCTTCCAACAAACGTCTCATTGTAAGCCCACTTACCACAAAGCCCGTGACCAACAAACCAACCAGCAGAAAACAAACATAGGCAGCCCAGAATAAAGCCCAAGAGAACCTTACTGTCAACTTTAATGAAGACTTTTGGGCCTTAATTTGGTTGGAAATACAAATGACATCAAACTTAACCAAGATTTTGTACCAACATTCATTAGCTTCTTCTTAAATTCTCTTTGGCAAAAACTAGAGTTTGAAATGGTAATGTTAATACCATTATCCAAAAATTCATCAAGAAAATTGGGAATGTGAAAATTTTACCAGCAGACTCATTTGAAACCCGAAAAGTTTGACCATCACGTCTTAAAAATGCATAACCGAACGATAATTCATTATCGTACCGCTACATTTGACTCAATTGCTGCGGAGTTCCTAGAGGTTCCACACGCAAATTTATTATCATCTAGAATGACTGATTTGCCCTTGCTTCTCCTTTTTTCGCGAGCGGTCGCCTGGCCGGTCCATGAGCTTAAGCTGGAGCTCGAAAATGCTTCTTGAGATTTTCGACCTATTAAGATCTTTTCAGCTCCAAGTAGCAAAGAATACTTCAACAAATCTGTGACATAATTTGCGATTTTTTTGTGCTCTTTGCACTGAATTCAAGAAAATTCACCACCATCAATGCTAAGAGCATTTTCACCAATTCTTGGTTGTTCATCCATGGATGTGATGGGAAAAGATTTTAATTCGAGAATTGGATAGTGCAAAAAAAGAGGGGTGACAAATTAATAAGAGGGACTTCCCTGTGAAAATTATTAATGAAGGCAAGAGGCCTATTTTATAAGGAAGAAATTACTACTATATATATATATATTTTTTCTTTCTTGAAATGCTAAACAAATGGAGGGTTCAGATTGGTAGGTTCCTTTGTTGTGTTAGCCAATACTTAGCTTCCTCCGTCTCAAAATTACTTTGTCATATTTTTATTTTTGAAAATCAAACTTACAATGATGATAAATATTGAAAATGTATATGTTTTTATCATAGTGATATTAGAAAATCGCAAAATATAGTATTTTTTATATAATTTTTGAGTATTTAAGTTTTAATTTTAAAATATTAAATTTAATTTTAAAATTAATCAAATTTACTTTTGAAAAATGAAATATGACAAGTATCAAACAGTGGGGTAAGATATAGGAAAATAGAATTGGTTGCATTGTCAGATTATGACTGTGATTCTCAGCTCAACTTTCATTGTCATGGCTTCAGGATAATTTATGCAGCAGTGTACACACATATCAACATTTCTGCTTATTTCCATCTAAAATCCGAAAATTAAATGGAAAAAAAGTAACAAAAATTAAAGAAAGAAGAACTTCTATTTGATTAGTGTGGTAGTGAATGTTGGATAATCCAAACATTTTTCATAAGATAAATATGGTAGAAATGTGAATGCTAACATGGATTCGTGGTTCTATCAAATTAAATGAAATTATAAAATGATCATATTCATTAGCTAGAAGATATAAGAGCATATATTAATACAAAAAAGTTGAAAAAGGATTTGCTTAAGATGATCTGATTATGTTTACCGACGACCTACAAATGCATTGGTGTGAAATTATGATCACGGAAAATATTAAAAATAAATGGAATAGACCTAAGAAAAGTTACATGAAAAAAATATAAAACGTAGAGATTACCATCATATCTTTTTTAATTATCTAACATTACTATAAATAAAGACCTAAAATTCCTTGGAACTAACGCAGGGGCGGAGCTACATGGAACCTAGGGGTTCATTTGAACTCCCTTCATCAAAATTATACTTTCTTGTATATATATTTGTAAAATTTTATTTATGTGTGTAAATATATTATTACACCCCTTAGGCTCAGCACAAGTCAAAGACCTAGTTCAAACGGTAAAGGAGTTCATAATTTCACCCACCGCGGTGCGTATTTGAATCAGCTAACCACAATATTTTGATATTTTTGAACCCCTTGATAGAAATCTTGGCTCAACCACTGAACTAACAATAGAAGCATAATGGATTTATCATATATTAATATAGATTTAGATTTTACCTTTATTTCAAGGTAAAGAGATTGTTTTCTAATAAATCTTTGTCCCCGTACTAGCTATTATTATTATTTACTTATTTATTATTATTATTATTATTATTTTTTATTATTATTATAGTCCAAAATGTCAGACGTTTTATGGCATGGGCACGCAAATCCGAGAAATTGTGACTCAATTCTTAAATCTTTTTTTTTTTTGGATGGATGGGAATCCATATTCGCCTCAGAAAACTGAGAGAAGAATATGTTATATGTACCCTACATTAAATTTTATTAAAAATACAACAGAAAATAATTAAGAATAAAAAAGAAAAAAAGGAATGGGTTGTTGTCACATGAAGACCATAAAAAATAGAAAGAAGGTACATTATTTGATCGTTCGATTAAAAATATGTCTCTTATTATTTTTGCCATTGTACGTATAGATTATCTTTATATTTTGTTTGGCTAAATCTTTATTACGTGTTTGTCACAATTTTAAAAAAAGTTTCAATCAATCGATCACACTTTTAAAATAGATAATTCACGCAATCCTATATGATTCCAGAAATATTTTATGGAGTAGTAAATTTTAGAAATGGGTAATAATTTGAAAACAAATTTAGTTAGCAATATTTATTTATTTACATAAAAGATACATTTTATGTATCATGTGTTGATGTAACATAGGTAAAATGTAATAAAATATAGATACAAAATCTGAAATGTGAGTGATTTTTGATTATGTTTCAAATAAAAATTCAATTTAATAAATATTTAAAAACATAAAAAAACACAAATATAAAATTAATAATATATTTTTAAAATATTGATTAATTAATTTGATATACAATCAATAATATTGAATTACATGTTTTTTTTTTTGTTTTTCTAAAAAAATAATAAATACAATTCAGAATTTAAAAAATACATATGTATTTGTATGCACTATTACTAACATCAGCCTTCACCAGACAGTTTCTACATATAAATACATAACTATCAAATACAACACACAGCTTATATTATTTAAAATCTATATGTATATATAAAACACATACAGGATTATGTATTTGAATGTATGAAAATATAACTAATATATATTCCTGCTAAAATAAATATTTTACAAAGATACTCAAAATAAATATTTTGAATACTTAAAATTCAGAAAAGAGCACGATTGAAAATTAAATATCTAAATACATACAATACATAAATTATAAAAATATATAAATATGATTTTCAAAATTTAAAAATTTAAATCTACTTGATTTCAAAATATCAAAAAGATTTGAATTCAATAAAAATAAATATTTGTACAGTTTAAAGAAGAATTATTTAAAAAATATATATATATATATATATTTAAAATTAAAAAATAAATAAAAATCACGAATGAAACTTGATTTAACAAGATTCTGTAAACAATGAAAGCGAAATTTTCGAGAATCATGGACAGTTAATGAAGGAAAATAAGAGGTTGAAGATGAAGAACGACGAAGAGAGAAGAGAAGAAAGGGGTTGGGTGGGAAGTTACAATACTCGTTTATGGAACACAATAAAAAAGTAAAAATATGAAGTAAAAAAATAAAAAATGGCACATTAAATGAAATATAGATATTATGTGTAACTCTTTCAAACTATGATCATTATATGTAAATATTTTCTAAAATATGCTATGCTATATAATTAATCAATATTTTATTACTTAGAAATTGGAACTTTAAATTAGATTAGCTGAATTTAGGGCCCATTAGAAAAATAGTCCAAATAAAGACTGCCACACAAAAGGCCCAATATCATATCCACGATAATCACCGCACACAAAACTGTCCTTCAACAAGCCCATTGGACTAAGTAAAGATAGGGGCATGGCCTGAGTTTTCACCCATAAATGATTATAACATAAAAGTTATTTGTCTGATGATAATTTTATCAGAAAGTCACTTAATTTTATTTTATAATAGAAAAATTATTTAACAATTGTCATTTCATCTACAAAGTCACAAATCGATGAAGTCACACATCGTATTGGAATGAAGTGGGTGAAATGCAGGCTTGAATCGGGGGTACTGTGTGATAAGAATGTGTCGTCAAGACTTAAGGATAAGTTATACAAACTGGTGGTTACACCAACTTTGTAGTATGGGATAGAGTGCTGGCCCGTCAAGAACGTCCACGTTTAAAAGATGATATAGCGGGGATAAAGCTACTTAGATGGATGTGTGGTCACATCAGGAGAGAGATAAATAGGAAATAAGTTACATGGGGCAAGACGAGAGTGACCTCTATGATGGACAAGAGGCCGAGATGGTTCATGCATGTGAAGAGGAGGTGCACGGATACGCCAGTAAGGAGGCAGAGGTTGGATATAATAGGAGTTAGAAGAGATAGAGGTAGGTCGAAAAAGAATTAGAGGAAGGTGATTAGACGTGAAACTAAATGAGGATATGACTCTAGATAAGAAGATATGGAGGTAGAGTTAAGGTTTATCGGAAACAACCTCTCTATACCACAAAGATAGGAGCAAGGTCTAAATACATCTCATCCACCCAACTCCCACTTGTGAAATTATACCGAGCATGTAAATAAATTTGACAGTTAAATATATTGAGCCATATATATATACTATAAGGACCAAAAGCAAAACTCACCAATAATTGAGGGACCCAAAGTGCTTTATCCCAAATCTTATAATACTATGGTGTATGGATATAATTTAATAAAGAAATAACTATTTAATTTGGCAAATTCTACATATGTATATACTCACTCCGTTTGAATTTGTTTACTATCTTACTTTCCCTTTTTGTTCGTTTAAAAAAATATATATACAAAACTACAAGATTAGAAGGTATTTTGGTATATTCTAACTATCTTTAGTTTAGGACAACAAGATTCAAAAGTTTTTAAATTTTTTTTTTTTTAAATTTCGTCTCAAATCAAAATCAGATAAATAAATTAAAACAGAGGAGACATATATTTATGGGGACATGCATACAAATCATACTAAAAGAAGAGAGAGAGAGAGAGAGACACACATAGCAAATTAAGTTTTTTTTTGAATTCAGTTTCTCTCTGTAGATTAAATAAAAAAAGAGTTTTAATTAATCATCGAATTAAAGCTATGATGATGAGAGACGTAGGCTTGCGGATCGGCTGGACGTTCTTCACACTCTTCATCTGTATTCTAATAAGTCTTTTAGTGCTTCTGCTGCACCGCACAAGTGCCGGCGCCGCACATCCGCCGCACAAGAGAAGAAGCTGCAATTTATTCAGAGGAAGTTGGATTAAAGATGAAACTAATAATAGTTATCCTCTTTACAACTCAACTCACTGTCCTTTCATAGAACATGAATTCAATTGTCAGAGGAATGGTCGACCAGACAAAGATTACCTTAAATATAGATGGAAGCCCCATGGTTGTTCCTTAACAAGGTACTCTGTTTCTTTTGATTTGTTTGTCTAATTTTGACTCTGACACAGAAATTTATTAACACGATATTTAATCACCCCTCTATCTATCACCATCATGCTTGTTGCTCCATATATGTGTGAAATTATTTTACTCTAGAGTTTCAATAGGTGACCCTCCATATTAAGTCTAATATGATGACTCAGAAAATAAGTTAAAAGAGTGTGTTTGACTAAGTCTTTAAGTTGATCACATTAACTTATTTATGCATATGATAAACATTCAAAGTGTTTATAAGTTAAAAATGGTCAAACATCATTCCCAACTATTATGTAAATACTTTTAATTTGATCAAATCTTTTATAATTTTACCGATAATATCATTTGTAATCTCTAAATTACTCTTCTTACCCACCACTTTTAATACTAAAATATGCTTAAGCAATTTTTTTTATTGAAGTGTGTCCAGCATGATACGGTTTTAATTTGTCAGTAGATCGAAAGAGTGAAGAGGATAGATGTCAAGTGAGCTGTATATTTAATTTTTCAAAGAGTTAATAATATGGTAACGTCTGACCAGTCCAGAAAATGGGCACAAAGGCAATCATATTTTGAAAGACCACTATGCAATCTTCCGCTTTTTGCCTTTATGAGTTTTACTGGGGTAAATCTACACTCATCAAATATATAAAGCGCACCATCTAAAATTACTATAATTGAGCACACGTTTATAAACCACCATAATATATATGAGTTCGGCATTAAATAAATAATAAAATAATTTAAAAATTTTAAATTGGACACAAAAGTTTTTAATTAACCAAATAAGATATTTCGCTGGTTTTCTAGCGAAGCGTTTTCAGATTTTTTTTTAAAAATAAAATGTACTGAACCTTGTTGGATGTCCAACAAGATTTCATTATTTATTTTTTAATNATATAATGTAAAACAAAAAAGAATAAAGAATTGTTGAACCTTGTTGAAATGTCCAACGAGGTATATTTTAATTTTTTTAAAAACTTTTTATAGTGTAAAGCAAAAAATTAAAAAAAATTACAAAATTAAAAAGAACCTTGTTCAGCAATACTTTTCTTTTTTAAAATCGGTGAAAGTTGAAAGACCAACGAAATGTTCCATTTGATTAATAAGAATATTTTGTGTCCGATTTAACAACACAGTGGTCATGGGTACATCGTCAACTTGCTAGAGTTTTTTTTTTCTTTTCTTTGATTCTTCGTTAAAGTAGTTAAAAAGTTCCATGTATTTCCAACTTGCTAGCTTTCCGTTCCTTATCTTTGTTAAATTAAATTAGCTAAAAAGTTCACAATTCACATCATAAGGACGTAGTACGTCCACGTCTTATATTATTTATCAACTCTTTTTTTTGTGCTCCATAAAAAATTATAAATAAGAAGAATACTTTTATTAATTTACTTTTTAACAT